>JAJJWW010016772.1:0-41379 GCA_023531295.1 Papaver armeniacum
CGGTGATGGTCGGCGACGGCTGAATCCGACGGAAAATCTTCCCCTCCTGCTGATACTTACGTGAAGGTGATGA
The DNA here is from genome assembly GCA_023531295.1 of Papaver armeniacum. Taxonomy (NCBI): domain Eukaryota; kingdom Viridiplantae; phylum Streptophyta; class Magnoliopsida; order Ranunculales; family Papaveraceae; genus Papaver; species Papaver armeniacum. The sequence goes on from JAJJWW010016772.1 coordinate 74, forward strand.
AGAGATTAAGAAGCTTGGTCGGTCAAGAGTAAAAAATTATTATGGTTTCTTCCCTTTTATATCAAATTTTATTTCCAAAACCTAATTCCATAAGGATTTCCTCTTTGGGCCCGGCCCTTGAATCCTAAACCGACCAAGGTTCCACCATCAAATCAGCAGTTCTACACCAATTTATGCTCACTGGATGACGCTCTATTATGCCACTGGGGTTTCCACTCAAACCATGGTTTGCTCATTCAGTCGAAATCCGGTAATGTCTTATTTTATGATTAAGTTCAATTACTTATTTTTGTACCTGGAAAATCACCAATCAATGATGACAGAGGAACATGACTGTTCCTCACTAAGCAGGGGACTTAATGTAGATGGTGGATTTTCGACAAAGGGTAAAATTTTAAAACTATACTCCGGATCCGACAATCGGATGAGTATTGAGGCCCATGTCTCTCATTAAAGCACGAAAGCTCATGCCATGAATTTCTGACTGAGAAGGCTGTCTCTCAGATTATATATATATATATATATATATATATATATATATATATGTAGTCTCCCAGCTGAGGCCACGGCACGTCTCATGAATACTGAGCAATTTCAGTAATTACTCAGGATCAGGCAATCGGATGAGTATTGAAACTCATGTCTCTAAGAGTGAAAGCTCATGCAATAAAACCTCTGATCGAGAAAGTCTCTCAGAGAAGATGTAGATGTGTAATCTCCCAGCTGAGACCACGGCACATCTCATACTGTATAGAACCGCAAGATTGGACGGCTCCTAGACAGCATGTCTGCTAGTATAGAGCAATAACGTCTTCAGGATGCAACCATGTTTTCCCTGACTATACAATAGGAATATGACACTCCAGCAAGTTCATGTTGCTCAACCCTCATATAATTAGTGCTCCTAGATAGGGAGCCCTGCTAGTATAGAGCCATCAGTCAATTATTTCTAATCGTCTGAATATCCAGCAATATTCTACGATTCTTCGTTATATTTCGTCATTTCAATTCGTGGTTCTTCCCAGCAGAATTCCACGGGTTAGTGATAAATATTCAACGAAACAGGCATCCGAGCATCAAATAAGCCCTGACTAAAATGGTGCAAGTGTACTTAGCAATAATGCACGGACCAACATTTGAATGCGCAAACGAGCATTTCAAAAATATGAATGAACGATGAACCTATGCAAAATAGGAAGGAAAATAATAATAATAAAATATTAGCAAAGGCGCCGAGGGGGACTAGGCTCATCACATTTGGTCGGTCATGCCGTGACCGATCCGCGCCCAATTTTATATTTTGTCATATTTTATTATTTTTCCATGATCTCGTGAAAATTCTCTCGTTCGAGCAAATCTCCTTCGTTTCAAGGAAATTCTCTAATCTCATGATTTTATCAAAGAAATAATAAAATTAGGGAAAGGTGTCGCGGGACCGAACACTAGCCGACCGGCCATGCCCTAGCCGTGGCCAGTCCCACACCTCACGTCCTCATTATTTTATTATTTCTCTCAAATTATGAAAATTCCCTGATTTCATGAATTTTCCCTAAAACCATGAAAATTCCCTAATTTTATGAATTTTCTCTAAAATCATGAAAATATTATAAAATTAGGAAAACTCGTGGGATCAAGCACCAGCCGGCCGGCCATGCCCTAGCCGTGGCCGGTCCCACACCTCACGTCCCCATTATTTTATTATTTCTCTCAAATTATGAAAATTCCTTGATTTCATGAATTTTCCCTAAAACCATGAAAATTCCCTAATTTTATGAATTTTCTCTAAAATCATGAAAAATATTATAAAATTAGGAAAAACTCGTGGGATCGGGCTCTAGCCGGCCCCACACGCCTATTATTTTATTATTGTTTGTTGTGTTAGTTTCCTGATTCCATGAAAACTCACTGATTTCAACAAAATACCTTGGTTTTAACAAATCTCTCTAATTTTATGAATATTTCATAAAATCATGAAAATTACATAAAATTGGGAAGAGTGCTCTGGGACTGTGCCCATTGGCCGGCCGGCCATGCCTTGGACATTGCCGGTCCCACGCTACCATTCCCTATTTTATTATTATTTTATCTCTCTCATCTCATGGAAATTCCCTAATTTCAGCAAACTCTCCAGTTTCATGGAATTTCCCTCAAATCAGAGAAAATACATAAAATCACATAAAACTGGGAAAGTGTGGGACCGTGCTTGTTAGCCGACCGGACATTCCCTAGCCGTGGCCGGTCCCACACCTTGCAATTCCCTGTTTCATTTATTATTTTTCATCATCTCATGTATTTTTCCTAGTTTCAGCAAAAAACCGGATTCTGCATATTTTCTCAGAATGTTGCTCAAATGCGCATCGGAAAATACTTGAAACTCTCGGGAGATCGAGACATGGAAACTATGGTGACACGAGCACATCCCCTTGACCGACCAAGGGTGGCTCTAAGGCCTGCAAATAGCCGGTCCCACATGTTTTAATGATTTTAACCTAATTTGCTCATTTACTCATATTAGGTTCAAACTTCTTCCAAACAATTAAGAGTTTGCTTGAACGACCATCCATTGGTCCCACGGCCACCAAGATCCGGTCTCGTTACCTCTTGGTCGGTTCCTCATCTCTTCATGGCTAGGTTTTATTATTTGTCGCTCACACGAGCATTATTTCAATAAATGATTAAACCATCATTTAATCATTCTTTCACGAACTGGTCTTCAAGAGACTTTGGTATTTTGCTCATTCGAGCATCTGGGCGTACATGGTGGACTTGGCATCCCATGTAGTCGGTCCTTGCTTCACTCTGCAGACTAATTTGCAATAAATCATCATTTCGATAAAATTATGGTTTTGAATCCAGAACTCTGTAGAAACATGATTCTGCGCAGATTCAAATACTCTGATAATTTTATGTTGATTTCATGATCAACATTTTATTTATTTTACTTGACCCAGCAGTCAGTATCTTAAATTAATATTTATTTTGGTCCTACTACCAACAATTCATCAAACGAGCAATATTTGCTCAAACCGGCAGTATTTTCTCAAACTAGCAATATTCCTCACACTAGCAATATTTGCTTGAACCATCAATATTTGCTCAGATTCAAGAATATTGGTTCAACTATCAATATTATTCAATAATTCAGCAACACAGTTTGCTCGTCTTAAGTAATCAACATAATAATACTTCGTCTCAGCAGACATATTCGATTCATGAATTTCAGAACATTTGCAAAACATGTTCAATTCAGCGATACATGGACTCATCGTCCCATAAAGTCAGCAACTGACTTCACAAATCACGAGATATCAATCGTGTCACATGGGGGATATTAACTAGGGTTTTGGTCTGGCGGTCTACGGCACATGTGTTCACCCACGATGAGAATGTGAGAAAGTCGTGAAATCAGTTTGAAGAGTCAGCAAAGTAGTGGGTTGAAAATTAACCAAGTCTCCGCATGATGAGCAACTGGTTTTAACACGATTTCCCACTTCCCCACTCTCCGATTCCAAAGAACTGTCACACTTCATGGGATCATGGTGTTTTCAACTCCGGCATTATAAAATGTCTCTGAATCTTGATTGAAAGAACAAGATTCGAACACTCGAACATTCGCAAAAACGAGAAATTTCTCATCAAAGTTCATACAGACAATCTTTCGTCTACACGAACTCAGAGAAATCACTCTCAATTGAGCAAAATTCAATCATTCAGAGCATTCTTACGCTGAATCCACAACACACCTATAATCTCAGATCACCATTGATCTCACGCATTTCTCAGCTTCCCTCCTACAGATCAACCCATCCTCTCTTGTGACCGAATTGAATCTGGAACGGCCATTGTTCTTGGTTTAGGCCGGAGTCTTACAGATTGATCTCTCGAACTTAAAGGCACTCCCTTCTTGCAGTGCATCTGTGTGAGGTTCAACATTTCGCTCGGTTCAAGGAGTCTCCACACGGTCGACTCTTCAATTCCGTAAAAACCAGCAAATCGTTTTTCCCCATCTACAAGTATCCAAATCAGGGTTTGCAATCTAAGTTACCTTGGTAACAAAGCATTCAATATTCACCGTGAAAACCTGATTAGATTCAAGCTAATATCTTTCAACCGTTAGATCGAACTTAGCTTGTTATACACACATGAAATGTAACTTCATTTAGGTTTGAGTAACCGTACCTAAACGTGTACACTTAGTTGGTTCAACAGTAGTTAACCAATGGTTAGCCATATGAGCACTTTCATATCAACCTTATTCATCTTCACCATAACTAGTTCAAATGACTCAAATGAACTAGTTAGAGAGTTGAACCAACTAAGTGTACACGTTTAGGTACGGTTACTCAAACCTAAATGAAGTTACATTTCATTTGTGTGTAACAAGCTAAGTTTCGATCTAACGGTTGAAAGATATTAGCTTGAATCTAATCAGGTTTTTATCTAACGGTGAATATTGAATATTTTGTTACCAAGGTAACTTAGATTGCAAACCCTGATTTGAAATACTATATAAAGGAGAACTCTAGCAACTGGGAAACCTAATCCCCACACCTACTGTGTGATTAAAGGAGATTCGACTCTAGTACGCAACTAGTATCACACAAAAGATGTGGGGATTAAGTTTCCCAGTTTCTAGAGTTCACCTTTACATAGTTTTCAAATAAGGGTTTGCAATCTAAGTTACCTTGGTAACAAAGCATTCAATATTCACCGTTAGATGAAAACCTGATTAGACTCAAGCTAATATCTTTCAACCGTTAGATCGAGCTTAGCTTGTTATACACAAATGAAACGTACCTTCATTTAGGTTTGAGTAACCGTACCTAAACTTGTACACTATGTTGTCTCAACCGTAGTTAACCGAGGTTGCCTATATGAACACTCTCATATCAACCTTATTCATCTTAACCACAACTAGTTCAAATGACTCAAATGAAACTAGTTATAGAGTTGTTCAATTGCTATATTCTCATAGAAGTATACAAGAACACAATTGAAGCAAAATCGGTTTGATTCACTCGAATCAATTCATGAACATTATAGTCACGGTTTGCAAAGAATGCATTACTTAATATATAAATGCATTTGTTCATGTCACAACCGATTTTTGAACTTTAACCACTCAAGTATGCAAACGTGCACACATAATTAAGTAGCCGGACCAAGTTTGGTTTTCTCCAGTATGCGAACGGGTATGCACACCTCCAAACCCAGCAGAAATTTCCGGACATGAACCTTACTCCAGTTTGCGTACAGTACGTGTACTTAGGTTCCCGGACTTCTCAAACCAACAGGTGTGCATACGGGTATGCATATTATGGTTCCCGGACATGGATCACATATATCCAAGAGTGCACAAAATGTTTATAATCCAATGTTGGTTAAGCGTTATAAACTCCATTTCAATCATTAAAACTTTCTTAGAGGATGACAATAGCCGTTTTCACACACTATTAGCATCAAAGCAATTTTCAAGTTATTGAAATAATCATAACGAAACATTCCAAGTCTATATCAAATGATTTCATCACACAAACCATGTAAGATGTTACTCGACGATTTTCACATGATCATCTTTTGACTTTCGTCAAGAATATAAGTTGAACTTGGCTAAAGCGAAAGCTTACCAACACATATTTCGAGAAATATGTAAGCGAGTTAAACTCAACTCGAAATATCAAATGTGCATAGTAGAAAACTATATAGCACTACGACTTATGTCTCAATATAGGAGATAGAGTAGAAATAGACTTTCCAAGTGATAAATGAGTTTCAGTCTCCACATACCTTTTGTTGATGAAGTTCCACAAGCTCTCCTTAGTAGTTCTTCGTCTTCAAATGATGAACGCCGTGAAGTCTAATGCTCAACTACACTTACTATCCTAGTCCGAGACATCTATAAGTAGACTAGAAATCAAGACTTATAGTTTTGATCACTAACATTGACAAACAAGCTTGAGATATCAACGCTTGCGAGTTCGACCGAGCAGTGCTCTAACAATTTTTAAAGTGTATACGTATGCCAAATTTCAGGGATTTCCCCAACAAAAACCTTGTTGTTTCATGTACGCCAATATACATGTCATTATTCATATTCGGAATAGTATAAAACGCCTATTCTTGAATTAATACATTATTAAGAATATTATGCTTAATACATAGTCATATCACATAGCCGTGTGTCATTCTCGGCCTTGAGAGCTTAGGCCAAGGCCATGGCACGTAGTCGTGCGACATTCTTGGCCTTGGCAGCCTAAGCCAAGGCCACATCACGTAGTCGTGCGTCATTCTCGGCCTTGGAAGCTTAGGCCAAGGCCACAACACGTAGTCGTGCGTCATTCTCGGCCTTGGTAGCTTAGGCCAAGGCCATGGCACGTAGCCATGCGACATTCTCTGCCTTGGAAGACTAGGCCAAGGCCACAACACGTAGTCGTGAATCATTCTCTGCCTTGACAGCTTAGGCCAAGGCCACAACACGTATTCGTGCGTCATTCACAGCCTTGGAAGCTTAGGCCAAGGCCATGGCACGTAGTCGTGCGACATTCTTGGCCTTGTAAGCCTAGGCCAAGGCCACAACACGTAGTCGTGCGTCATTCTTTGCCTTGGAAGCTTAGTCCAAGGACATATCATGTATCCGTACGTCATCCTCGGTCTTGGCAACTTAGGCCAAGGCCACAACACGTAGCCTTGCGTCATTCTCGGCCTTGGCAGCTTAGGCCAAGGACACAACACGTAGCCGTGCATCATTTTTGGCCTTGAAATCTTATGCCAAGGCCACAACACGTAGTCGTGCGTTATTCTCGGCCTTGACAGCTTAGGCCAAGGCCACATCACGTAGTCGTGCGTCATTCTCGGCCTTGGAAGCTTAGGCCAAGGCCATAGCATGTAGCCGTGTGATATTCTAGGCCTTGGAAACTTAGGCCAAGGCCACAACACATAGCCGTGCGTCATTCTCGTCTTTGGAAGATTAGGCCAAGGCCATGACACGTAACAATGCGACATTATCGACCTTGGCAGCTTAGTCCAAGGCCACAACACATAGTCGTGCGTCATTCTTGGCCTTGGCAGATTAGACCAAAGCCACAACACGTAGACGTGCGTCATTCTCGGCCTTGGCGGCTTAGGCCAAGGCCATGGCACATATCCATGCGACATTCTCGACCTTGGCAGCTTAGGAAAAGGATACAACACGTCGACGTGCATCATTCTCGGCCTTAGCAGCTTAGGCCAAGGCCACAACACGTAGCCGTGTGTTATTCTCGGCCTTGGAAGCTTAGTCCAAGGACACATCACGTAGCCTTGCGTCATTTGTCGTCCTTGGCAGCTTAGGCCAAAGACACAACACGTAGTCGTGTGCCATTCTCGGCCTTGGCATCTTAGGCCAAGTCCACAACACATAGTCGTGCGTCATTCTCGTCCTTGGAAGCTTAGGCCAAGGCTATAACACGTAGTCGTGCGTCATTCTCGAGCTTGGTATCTTAGGCCAAGGCCATGGCACGTAGCCGTGCGACATTCTCGGCTTTGGAAGCTTAGGCCAAGGCCATAGCACGTAGCCGTTGTAGATGGTGGATTTTCGACAAAGGGGTAAAATCGTAAAACCATGATTATATATGCTCATGATCCAGCAATCAGATGAGTATCGAGACTCATGTCTTTTATCGAAAGCGCGAAAGCTCGTGTCACAAGAACCTCTGACTGAGAATACTGTCTCTCAGAGTATATGTAGATGTGTAGTCTCTTAGCTGAGGCAACGACATATCTCATGAATACTGAGCAATTTCAGTGATCACTTTATATAGAATTGCAAGATTAGACGGCTCCTAGACAACTTGCCTGCTAGTATAGAGCAATAACGTCTTCAGGATGTAACAATGTTTTCCCTGACTATATAAAAGAAATATGACGCTTCAACAAGCTCATATAACTCGATTCCCGAATAATTAATGCTCCTAGACGATCGTACTAGTATAGATCCATCAATTAATTATTCTTAAATCATTAGATTCATTAACCGAATCCCAGGAAAATATTCAATGTTTTTCATAATATTTCGTTACTTCAATTTATGGTTTTTCCCAGCAGAATTCCATGGGTTAGTAATAAATATTCAACACACGGGCATCTGAGCACTATCGAATAAGACCCGACCAAGACGGTGCAACTGTACTCAACAAGAATGCACTAACGAGCCCCTGAATGCACAAACGAGCATTCCAAAACATGAAAGAACGATGAACCTATGCAAAATAGGAAGAAAATAATAAATAATATAATATTAGTCAAGGCGCTAAGGGACTGGGCTCACCGGCCGGCCAGTCACGTCGTGACCAATCCCATGTCCAAATTCTATATTTTATCATTTTTTATTATTTTCCTTGATCTCATGAAAATCTCTTCAGTTGAACAAATATCCTTGGTTTTAAGAAAACTCCTCAGTTTCGTGGTGTTTCCTTCGCATCAAGGAAATAATATAAAATTGGGAAAGGTGTCGTGGAATCGTGTTTACTAGCCGGCCGGCTATGCCCTAGTTGTGGCCGGTCCCACACCTCATGATTCCTCATTATTTTATTATTATTTTCCTAATCTCATGAAAACTCCTTGATTTCATGATATTTCCTTTAAATCATGAAAAATAATATAAAATTAGGGAAACTCGTGGGACCGAGCCCTAGCCGGACGGTCATGCCCTAGACGGCCCCACACGCCCTTATTTTATTATTATTACTAGCCCTTAACCCGTGCCGTAACGGCACGAGCCATGATGTTGGTTCATTTTTAATATATCGTATAATTTATGTCCCGAATACTTATCAACTCCTTATGATTTAATATGTGTTTGTCATAAAAATAGTTGGGATTTTCCTCTCTTTTTTACTTTGTTTTTTCCTTTAATATTTTGTATCTGAGATTTGCTCAAACGAAAGAAATATAATCTTAACTTCCAGACACTTTTTTATTTAGGTTTATTGATTATAATGAGATAATGCTCTACATGAACATAAAAGTTTAAATATTTTTTGAAATATGTCCGCAACGCTCATCTCAAGTGAAATCAACTAATCAATATCGTCCATAAAAGTCTCCACATGCTCCTATTTCGCTCTAGCCGACTCATCTATCATGATCATGTTGTCGATCCTCCAAATAGGTAGAGAATAGTATTTTTTTGCATCGAACGAATGATACAAACTATCCGATGTGACATGATTTTCCTATAATTTTTCAACACCCATTAGATGACAATGTTTAAAATGTGTACCCATTACCTTTTTGAAGGGATTGTATATATGCGAACCTCTTCCATTAAATCTTCAACAAAGTATTGTGCCCAGCAATTCGTCTTAACGAAGGCTTTGGTAACTTCAAAAGTCTTGGACATTTTGTCACTTCCGTATGTTCCTACCTTCACTTGGAATACAATCTGGCGACACATTACCTCATAAAGAACCTTGAACACATATTGTACTCCATGATCCTATTTCAAATTAATAGATTGTTAATAGATCCTTTCCCAAAATTTGACATATTCTACGTTGAATATTTATAAAAAAAAATATTACGGTATTGTGGATCGTTGCTTTCTATAACTGTAGTTTTCAAAATTGGCCTCTTCAAGTCCCACGGCTTTCTAAGTTTATATATCTTGTTTTTTTTTTAACATTTTAGTTATCCATATTATGTTTGTTACTAACTTTCAACTTGATGTCATCTTCTACTGTGAACTTTATGTGATTTCAGAATCGAAATAGTTATACCTCTTTTATTTGTATCAAGTAATCCGTTGTATATCCCAACAATTCTTCTACAACAATTCCTTTCTTTTTCCGTTTCCGGACTATCAGCAGCCATTATTTTCAAACGCAATCTGTCTAATTTTTGTTGATGTTATGTATTTGCAATGTTCATTTTTCTTAAATAAATAGATTATGGAAAAACTAAAAAAAAAAAAAACGTAAGTATTACATTGGGTCTAAGTTACTATATCCAAAATACTCCGGACACTGCTTCTAGTGCCTTGTTTCCTCAAATTCCTCGTTGCATTCTAGATAGTATAGGCAACACCAATCATTTGCGAAGTGAGCTATTTGCGCAAGTGTGGTCAATGTATCCCTTTCCTGTAATAATAATAACAACACGTCAATTTTTTCAAGGCATCCAATTGTAAATGGTATGAATCTAATAGATTTGAATTATACCTCAATCTTAGATATCACATTCTTCTCACATAACATAGCAATTTAGGAAGGACAAATCTTAACCACTCTTTACGTTAAATGGTATGAATCTAATAGATTTGATTCAGAGTTAGCAAAACTATGTTTTGCAATTGTCTTACGTGAAAATTATTATTAATCCATATTTTAGTCAGCTCCTATCGAAGCCGATCTAATTTGTCCTATATAAAGTTAATCTTAAATTTTTGACCTTATCTCTTGACCAAATTATTGAAGTATTCTCAGTCATGTTCTACATGTGATCTACCCATCTGTGTCTACTCTACCTTCTAACCCAGTGAATGAAACCTATACATATTGATCCGTAATTTGATATTGTTGATTTGTCATCAAGAGGTCGCATGATTTGAGAATGTAAAATAAAAAAAATATTCTATAAATATCGGAGGAGAAATTTAGATTTATGATTTAGAGTTTTTTATGATGATTTTGATGAACAAACATAATTTTCAAACAAATATTTTAGAATGCAAATACATTTTCCCGGTTAATAAGGTTTTATATCGGGAATTGAGTGAAAGTTGTTGTCTTTGTAAGTAGTTGTCGCGAAACAACTCGACATTGATGGTCTTTCAGAAAAAGAATGTAATAGTACTTGAGAGAGGGATAATGTTCTCTTACGGGTACACCAATTGCCTTTATATAATACGGGTGATCGAACAGTCATGATCATATTGTCTTATACGTTCCGGTACAGGGACGGAGCTAGAAGTTTTGTTTAGGGGGGACAAAATATATATTGATAGTCATGAACTAAAACTGGCTAGGCGGCCGAAGCCCGCAAAAAAATTCACCTTTCCTTAACTGTATTTTGGGTTGATATCACAGTGAAATGTTTGTTAAGTTGTGTTAATACTTAATATATGAATTCGTGTATAACACATACTATCGAAGAGTTTAATTGACTGTTTCAAAGTTATCCAATCATTTTGAATTAGTTAATTATTTTGCTAACAATATGCTATTTAATTCTGGAAAGCAGCAACTTTCCGTTTTTTGTTTCTTGATATAGCTAGTATTCGGTAAATTCATAAATTTCCACTAAATTTATCCCCGAATGTCCTAAAATTACCAAATTACGACATATATAGCTAATATCACGAGAATCTAGGGGACCTTGTCCCCACTAGATCGTTAGTAGCTCCCGTCCCCTGTTAAAGGTATCATCCTCAAAATATTGGTTTTTGTCCTTATCAATCGTGCTAAAAACAACCAACTAAATCTTTCACAATACAATAAAACTCACTAAAAAGCAAAAACTATTATTATACACTACTATTACCAACACCCGCACCACCATAAAAACCATCCACCGCCACTATTTCTTCCACCAATAGTAATGTTACCGCCTCCACCATTCACAAACACCCGCCACCGCTTATACTAACCCTACTTCCATTACCACCATTAGAATTAATATAGTTTTTAGTTAAATTATGTATTTATGTTAGGTTATTAAAGGGACTTTTATAATAGAAATTTAATTAATCATTTATCTTTGCCAAGGACAAATCCCGACCACTCTTTACATAAACAAATCGATAATAAATAATTTCATATGTTCTGATCTTGATTCGTGTCGTTCGTTTAGTTATTACATAACATGTCAATTGATTGCACCAATTTTTTAAAATAGACATGTGTTTTATCGAGTTTATTTTAACATTAGAATGATCAACCACGTTTTATACTTTATAATATAACGTTACACATTTTGTGGCGTTACGAAATTAACATAATATGTTTTTGTTCACCAATACCCGCCACCACCATAAAACCGTATGAATCCACTTTTTTTATCCACCACCACCTAGTGGCGGAGCCAAGGGTTGACTAACCTGGCTCTAACCCCTTAAATTGTTTATAACTACATAAATTTTTTAGTTTATTTTATAAATAGTACTTTGTCCATATATATTTATGGTTTAGTCCACCAAAGTTTAAATTTTTCTTTTTTTTTTTTTTTTTTTTTTTTTTTTAAAATAGGCCTCCTCAATGTCAATTTTTGACTCCACCACTGCCACCATCACTGCCGCCCATCCCATGTAGGTTGTTGGACGCAATTCTAATTTTCAATCACAAATGCCATGTATGAGGTTTAGATTGAACAAAATTTCGTCAATTGATTAGTTCCATTATTATTTTTTTCCGTGTATGTATGCTTTTTTTGTATTGCAATCAATTTTATTTTAACATTTAAAAATCATGATTTATACGATATAGTACCAAAGATAACAGGGGTACCATTTGGGTGATCCAACTACGATCATGAAAATATTGTCTTGTATGATATCATCCCTGAAATATATGGTACCTTCCTTTATCAAAAGTGTTAAAAACAACCAACCACATCTTCCACACTCTGCGATGTTATCGATGTTCTAACAACAACATAAAATTAATATTATCCATCACTACTCACCAACATTCACCGTCACTACTTCTTCTTCCACCACAAACCGGGGTGAGCCGGGATTTTGAGGAGAGAGGGAGAAAAATTCTTGGCAAGTTGGATACATGTGAAAAATGAACTTTGTATCCCATTTTACGATAAAAGAACAAAAATAAATATAATTGTGCTCGGCTCCGCCCTTAACCACCACTAATCTTTCGACCTCCACCTCTTCTACTACTCATTGTCATGAGAAAATGGCTATTGATTCTATTTATCAAAATAACTTATTAATATAAATAAATATTATAATTAATTAAGAAAACATTTATAATTAAAAAATGATTAGTCATTTATTATGAGCAATTAGTGAAACACTAATTAATAAAACACTTTATAATGAATATATTATTTATTCTGTGCAATTAGTGAAACACTAATTAATAAAACAATTATGGTATTTAAGTTGAACAAACCACCACTGTTGATTTATCTTTTCTATCAATTCCAACCAAGGTGGAACACTGGTTAGAGGCCACTCTTATGACACAATAGGTCATGAGTTCGAACCTCCCCGTTATAATTTTTGAAATTCCATATCTTGACTTGAGCATTCATTTTTCATTCATAATATTGGAATTAATGCCACGTGTGCGAGTTGTAGGGGGTGGTCAGGAGAACCACAGCCCTTGATTTATCTTTCCCACGGACAAATCCTGACCACCACTCAGACAGGCAAACTTAGCCTAGCTTTGTTTTGTACTCTTGATTTTTTATGTTTCCTTGATCCCATGGAATTCCTTGATTTCATGATATTTCCTTCAAATTATGACAATTCCTTCAAATCATGGAAATAATACATAAAATTAGGGAAAACTCACGGGAACGGGCCCTAGCCGGTCCCACACGCCCTTATTTTATTAACGTTATTTGTTTCCTTCATCTCATGGAAACTCCTTCACCTCAAGGAAACTCCTTGATTTCAACAAAACTCCTTAGTTTCAACAAACTCCTTGATTTTATGACATTTCCATAAAATCATGAAAAAATACATGCCTTGGCCATGCCTTGGCCATAGCCGGTCCCATACTTCATGATTCTTTCATTTTATTATTATTTTCCTTCATCTCATGAAGTTTCCTCAGTTTCAGCAAAAATCCCTAATTTTTTCATATTTTCCCAAATGATTGTTCAAACGCACATCAGAAAATATCAAAATTCTCAGGACTGAGACACGAACACTTGGTGACGCGAGCATACTACCTTGACCAACCAAGGTTGGCTCTTTGGCTTGCAAGAGGCCGGTCCCATGTATTTTCATTATTTGACCTCCTTTGGTCCATATGGCAGGAAAGGAATGCAAGAGTGTTTACTGATAAGATTTCTACTGAAATTGCAGTCACAAATAATGCAGTGTACTGCTTGTATTCTTGGTCTCTGGTTATCAAAGATATTGAGCATCTTTCTTCTACAGATGTGATGCATTCCTGGCATACAACTTTTTTTGAGAGGTAGTTTCAGGCTTTAAGGAGTCAGTTTGGTGTTTTCTTTTGGCTGTTGTCCTTTGCTCTTTCTTTATCATAAGCCAGTTTGTGGGTTTTTGCCATTTCTTGTTTTCCCTTTTTCCTTTTACTCTCTTTGTAATTTTAGGGTGGTATAAGTCTTTTATACCCTCATTTTTGATCAATAAATCTTTTCTTTGCAAATTCAAAAAAAAAAAAAAATTTGAAATGTCACGTGAACGCTAATCAGGCACTGTCCACAAATAAATACAACTAGGGTGGAAATATCCATTGCCTTCCATAACCAGGTTGAATAAAACAAGAGAGGAAATTCTGGGGGACCGACAGCCTCTATCATCTTCTTTCTTCTGTTCCGTTTTCTCTTCAGTTCCGTTTCTCTCCAAGTCAAACATCAAAGGAAAAAAAAAAACTGAACCCAGAAAGAAAACAAACCTCAAGCAATGATTATGGATGAGTAAAATCCTGATCGGAAATCGGATGGTCTTTCCGATTATACTTAGCCGGATATGGTCGGCAGAAACGGCGGAAAGTGGTGGCGGTGGTGGTTCTGATACCAGTAGTGACTTGTGGTGGTTGTGGAGTGGAATTGGAAATGAGGAAAGGAAAAGGAAATGGTAGCAGTAGTAATGGGTTATTACCAAATTCACTTAGAATCATATCATCTTGTATCAAAACTGTTTCTACTAATGCCAATACTATTGCTTCAACTGTTCGTTCTGCTAGTGCTTCTGTAGCTTCTTCAATTTCTGCTGCTTCTCCTGATGATCAGAAAGATCAGGTACACTTCTCACAGATGTTATTGAAAGATTTCCCCATTTTTCTATTGATCATAATTTGATTTCGCTTTGAATTACTAAGTTATACAAAATAGTTTATCAGATCATTATGCTGTCAACTGTTTTCGCTAATCCGTAATGAATGAGATGTCAATTTTAGTCAATGCGCGACAAATTACAAGGCTTGAAGCAAAGTCCAGTTAAATTTTAGATTGTTACCCACAAAAGTAACTAACCAAGGCATTATTTCTCATTTGCATCAAGTAGTTTTTTACTGCATTCCAAGCATATTGTCATTGTCAATAATTTTCCCATTGAATTAGAATCATTTCTTTTTCTCCCATTTTGGGTACTAAATTGGATAGAACTAAACATGCGTGGAGACTGTAGTTTGCATAGTGATGGTTCAAAACTAGAGAAAGAAGTTCAGTTCATCATGGTTCAATGTTTTAGATATTTGTGGATGCTTCTGTTGGTTTTGGATTATAGACCACAACTGCCCCAGTATACTATAAAATGTAAAGTCCATGGGTCGTTTAAACCCTTGCACTGGATGAAAAATTGTTGTTAGCACTTTTGACTCGAAAGTGTGATCGTTATCTCACTGTTTTGCCGGTGTGTTCAGCTAATATGGTTAATTGGTTATGTTGCTTAGCATATATATGTACCTAACATTTTTGATAATTTAATCTTTCACTTGGGGTTCATGTTCTAATTAATTTTTGTGAAACAGGTATTATGGGCTGGATTTGACAAGCTAGAGCTAGGTCCATCTATATCCAAGAAAGTTCTCCTACTTGGTTACTTAAATGGCTTTCAAGTCCTTGACATTGAGGATGCTTCTAATGTTAATGAACTGGTTTCAAAGCGTGGTGGTCCTGTTACATTCCTACAAATGCAGCCCACCCCCATGATGTCCTCTCATGAAGGGTTTACAAAACTGCAGCCATTACTGTTAGTTGTAGCAGGGGAAGAAAACAACAGCTCTAGTCTGGCTCAAGGTGTCGACCATTTGAATAGGCCGATCAGAGATGGAAATGTTGGATCTCATATAGGAACCTGTGTTTCCTCCCCAACAGCTGTTAGGTTTTACTCTTTGAGGTCTCACACGTATGCCCATATCCTGAGATTCCGTTCTGCTGTATATATGGTGAGATGCAGTCCTCGTATTGTAGCAGTCGGCCTTGCAGCACAAGTACGTATTTAATTGTTTTATGTAGATGTTTGAGCACTATAAATTTATACTGTTCATGGGCACACATATCTACATAAGGTTCCAGGCTTCTAGCTTTTCTGATGATTAGTTTATGTTGCAGATATACTGCTTTGACGCTGTTACTCTCGAGAACAAGTTCAGTGTTCTGACCTATCCAGTGCCTCAGAGTGGGGGACAAGAAATGATCAGGGTCAACACTGGTTATGGTGCGATGGCTGTGGGTCCAAGGTGGTTAGCTTATCCTTCCAACAATCCTCTATCAACAAACATTTCCCGGCTAAGTCCTCAGAATCTGACCTCTTCTCCAGGTGTGAGTCCGTCAACCTCACCTAGCAATGGGGTCTTAGTTGCTCGTTATGCTATGGAGTCTAGTAAACAGTTAGCTGCTGGGATTATTAATTTGGGTGACGTGGGATACAAAACTATGTCTAAATATTATAAAGAACTTTCACCTGATGGCTCAAGCTCTCCTGTATCCTCGAATTCAAGCTGGAAAACTGGTCGGCATAGGTCAACATCACAATCAACTGAAACAGATATTGCTGGAATGGTTAGTACTCTCCACACTCCATATTTACTTGTCCATGAGTTCAGAGTGAAAATTTTGTATGTTTTCATCTGCCAGTGTTATTCTTCGCAGTATTTAAATTATCTTTCATCGAATCAGAATTTAGCTTCCTTTTATAATTTTCCCTTCTCTGATTTAAATTCAGGTTGTTATTAAGGACTTCGTCTCCAGAGCAACTGTATCGCAATTTAGAGCTCACACAAGTCCGATTTCTGCACTATGTTTTGATCCAAGCGGAACCCTTCTGGTCACTGCCTCGGTATATGGGAACAGTATAAATATCTTCCGCATTATGCCTTCCTTATTGAAAAATGAATCAGGTATTCCAAGCTATGACTGGACTAGTAATCACGTGCATCTTTATAAGTTATATCGTGGAATGACAGCAGCTGTAAGTACCGAAAGGCTTATTATTCAGATCCTTTTTTTCTTGTACTCTACTTTTGCATTTCTCACTCCCATTTGTTACTTTTTGGTGACAGGTCATTCAAGATATAAGTTTTAGTCATTATAGTCAGTGGATAGCTATCGTTTCGTCGAGGGGGACTTGCCATATATTCATCTTATCCCCTTTTGGTGGTGAGGTTGGTCTTCAAACACAAAGTTCAGTTAGTGATGGACCAATCCTCTTACCAAGTCTAACTTCCCCATGGTGGTCTACTTCATCTTGCACAATAAATCAGCATTCCTTTCCCCCACCATCACCTGTCACCTTATCTGTAATATGCCGGATAAAGAATAACAGCTCTGGCTGGCTGAACACAGTTACTAATGCGGCAGCCTCTGCAACAGGAAAGGTAACCCAACCACCAACTGGTGCTGTTGCTGTTACTTTTTACAATTCTTTATCCCGTCATCTTCTGCCCAATGCCAAGAAGGGCAATTCCTTGGAGCACCTGTTGGTTTATACCCCATCTGGTCATTTAGTTCAACATGAACTTCTGCCATCTCTTGAGGCAGAATCAAGTGATAGTGACTCTGGAACTAGTTTAGGTGCGTTGGCACGAAATGATGAGGAGTTGAAGGTGAAGGCTCAACCTGCTCAATGGTGGAATGTCTGTCGAAGATCAAATTGGCCAGAAAAAGCGGAAAATATTTCTCGGGTTACCCCTGACGCACATGAAGTTTCAGATCCTGTTGGGGGTAAATCCACTCATGTAGATATTACTAAACGAAATTTGGTTGAATCTTCAAGGGGGACTTTTTTTGTAAAACCCCAAGAAAAACAACACGGGTATCTTTCTAACGCAGAGGTGCAGATGGGATCTGGAGAGATACGCATATGGCAGAAATCTAAGGTACCTAATCAAAACAAAGTTTTTCAGGAACATCTATGTTATTTTTATCGATGTGCGTAACTTTTGATAATTCTTCTAGATTTCCTTCCATATCATGGTTCCTTCGAGGGAGATTGAGGCGGAATTCACTAAAGAGTTTTTTGATGGCGAGGTTGAAATTGAAAAGATCCTAGTTCGTGGTGTTGAAGTTAAAAGAAAGGACTTATTGCCAGTCTTTGACCATTTCCATCATGTCAAATCAGATCAGAGTGAGAGGTATGCCTTTCATCACTGTCAGTTATTGCCTCATGTTAGCAATATTGCTTACATGATTCTATTGGCAAATGTATCTATGTCCTGTGGTCTTCACAATACTTAGATGTTTCTAGTTGATGACAAACAAATGAAAAGTCATTGGAGGTAGTTCTGAATTAAGATTTTCATAGATATACTACTATGATTTGCAGTTTTTGTTTGAAACCTTATATTCCCCGGTGAATAGAGTTTTAAAACTATTTAAGTACTTAATATATTCCATATAAATGTATGACTAGAAAGCTCATGCAGGGGATCGTTTGCTAGAAGACACTCAAGTAATTTATCTTTTGAACCTTATGAGAGCCATTTTACAGAAGACACTGGTAGTCCTAACCGCGATCCCATGAGTACCGGATCATTTGAAAGCACAAATCCAGGTACTAAAAGCACCTTATGATCTACAAGTCCACTAATCCATTCAAGCATCATTTATGTTGATTCGTAGGCTGATAAAATTGAACAAGTGGTAGTCATAAAATTGGTCACCTTCCTTTTATGTGTGTTTGTAATATCTTCAGGTTCAAGTGGAAATCCAAATGATTTTGATAAAATGAAATCTTTCAAAGTTGCTGAACTCAAAGAATCTAGCGCAGTCAGGGTTAATGGACCTGAAAGGGACTTTAACATTCTTCCATCTTCCCTACTGAGCCAGAACTTGGCAAGCAAAGATCATCTTTCTGAGCAGCGTAACAATTCTGTTATAAATGGTGTATCATTTTTAAAAAGTGATTTTGTTTCCATTCAAGGAGTTATGAAAGTAGGAACACCTTCAAATGGAAGTGAGGTGAGTGAAATTTCAAACCCAAGTTCTGGCCGTTCTGATCCTATTGATTTACGAGACACAGTAGATTTTGGTCAATGTTTTCAAGAGGATTACTGTGAAGTGTCAGAGCTCAATGGATGTCAAAAATCAGCTGAAGTTATTCATGGAAGCTATGATCATCGTGCGAGAGAAAGAGTGGCTAAAGATGAAGAGGACGACGACATGACTGGGGGGATGTTTGCCTTTTCTGAAGAAGGTACATTAGTTTTGTAGATCTCATTATCCGCAGGGTTGGTAGTCAGGGATTTCACTGTGCT
This sequence comes from Papaver armeniacum, assembly GCA_023531295.1. NCBI lineage: Eukaryota > Viridiplantae > Streptophyta > Magnoliopsida > Ranunculales > Papaveraceae > Papaver > Papaver armeniacum. The sequence continues at coordinate 19,459 of JAJJWW010016772.1, forward strand.
CATACTTGGTATATACCATTTCTTTGTTATTTTCTGTATGCAGCTTGATCAGTGTCATACATCCTTATCAGTGTTCAAATTGAACATATGCCTTCTTGAATAGATGAAAAGTTAGTCTGTCTTACGTTAGCTGCTTGATGGTAGCTGAATTGCATTCGTTATGCGACATATGGGGGAAATGGGCAATTACCCAAAATGGAATTGGTAACGCTGTGTGCGGCTCTGGGTTTCTCATGTACATTTGTAGATTTGCAGCAAATTTCATTGTGTTTGCTTTTCAGTAGTGTTGGTGATGGTAAAGACATATTGGTTTTTCATTACCCAATCTCTGAAGTTCTAATTTACCATTTACAAGTTTATATGACGATAAGTTTAGTTGGCGGTATGGACAAGTCAATTTCAAAATATTATGGGCTTTTTTTTTTCTCTCTTTTTTCATTTTCTTTTCTTGAAAAGAAATAATAAAGTTACTGCATTCTGTAAACAGACTCTTTAACCATGAGAGCTGATTCTAGGAGTACAAACATTGTTGTTTGAAAGTATAATTTACCTGTTACATTAGAAGTCAGAGCACTTGAGCTCTCTCCATAGCAGTACTTGCTAGAATTAAAAGTGCTGCAGAGAGGAGCTAAATTTAGCGGCCATGAAATTCTGGCCCAAAATATTTCAGAAGGAATTGAGACACTGGTGCCATAAGCCCTCTTAGGCAGCATCTACATATATTGGTGAATCTTTTGCTCATTGCTTCAGCAGCGTGCATTCCAATCAAAAGCTGAATAGTCCAGTAGGTTTCTGAGAAAACCTTTGCAAACTACTAAAACCCTATAAACCTCAAGAAAGCTGAGATTTCTGAGAAAACCTTTGCAAACAAAAATGGCGGGTAGAAATTACACCTCTGAAATTTCCATTATCCCATTGAAGACCACTGCCATTAACACCCGGTACTAATGTATTTAAACAGATATTTCGAATTCCAACTTATCATTACTTGTGTGCTCTAGCTAACACAAGACCCAATCCTGATGATACTTTTCTCCGTGCTATTGAGTCTTCAATCGACCGTGCTGAGAAGGCATTCGATGATCTTGAGGTTAGTTTGTTCCCTTTTCCCTCAAAGGTTACTGCATGTGCATGATTTTTGGTATTTGGGTTAATTTGTTTTGTGAGAATCTCTAATCTGTTTTATGGCTTTGGGGTTTGCAAATATTTGATTTCAGTTATAGAATTATTGCAGTCAACTATTAACTTTGATCTCTGACAATATGGGATTGGAGATGCTGTGTGCTGCCCTCAGTTTCGTTTACATTTGTAGATTTGCAGCAAATTTCTTTAGTGCTGGTGATGGTAAGCCTTGTTGTGCTTTCTTTCTCTGAAGTTCTAATTCTCCATTTATGCTACTGAAAGTTGAACCGATTCACCATGCAATCAATGTCTTTTTCCTTCTTTTTTCTTTTCATTCATATTAAAAAAATCATCTGATTACAAAATGAAGAAGACTCTGCCGTATGTAAAAATACAAAAAAAAAAATCATTTCCTATATTCCGAAGGACGCATTCTGTATCCCCGGAAGAGTCAGTGATTAGTGACCATCAGGTATGATTTGTTGGTGGTGTACTCCATATTTTCTTCTGCTGATTAAAGCTTCCAATCACCGCGGTTTGCTTTTTCTCACCGAGGAGATTAGCAAATTCCGCAAAGTATTTTCGGGTGTCAACACTTTCTATTACTTTCACAAGTTTTCCATGTATTTTATCTATGGTAGTTTGTCCATCTTTGGATACATCACCGGTTGCCAAGACATTGACCGGCTTAACTTTGAATGTTGGGTTGAGATGTTGATCACAAGCCAAGATCACTGCACCAAGAATTTCCCCCAAGAATGTGTCCTGTTGTAAAAAAAAAAAGACATTCAGAATGCCACCAACTAAGATTTGCCAGTGCAGCTTACTTTGCCTCGGTAAAATCATAAGATGAAGTTACTTACCATGTGGTGGTATCTGCGATGCTTTTGTTGTAAACGGTATAGCCTTGACAGCAACCGATATGTTAACACGGCTTCAGGTGTCTTCTTTTTTAGCTGCAACCTTTTGAGCACCTCAGGAAATGAACTAACTTGGCGTTGAACATTGAGAGGAATTAGCGTTACATTTAGTTCCGACTCTATAACAACTTTTGCAGCCATGGGATCAAGAAACATGTTAAATTCCGCAAACTCATTTGAAGGAACTGAGAAGAGATTTCCTAGGTCCTTTCCGCTATTACTGATGTGGCCTCCAACAACATATACATTCTACAGCAGCATTCAAAACGAGCAAATAACAATGTCATTTTGGAAAATACTAGTGCATTCAAACAACCCTTTTAAGTTTGCAAATAAGAACAGAAGCTGACCTCAACCACTGAACTCAAATTCTTCTCCGACTGAATAATCTGAGCTAGATTAGTAAGCGGTCCATTGGTCAGTACAGTAATCTTAGATCCTGGAGCCAGTGATTTTGAAATGTTTTGCCAAACTTCTAATGCTAATGGTTGTCTTAGTTCAGGGTGATCAGTATCTCTAGGCGCTCCATATTTCACCGAATTTTCTGCTGTGTGCCTGCAGTATATAACCAGGTAACAACAAAGGAAAAGGGAAGAGAATGCAAAGCAAAGGTTACAACTGCAGTTTTAAAATGAGCTGTAGACAATACCTTCTGGGGCTTCGAGGCAAATCACGAGCAAAACCATAGAGAGTATCAGAATCCAAAAGTCCACCACCACCATGAGGGATAGCCTTGATATACTTGCAATCCCCAACAGCAGTGAAAGATGGGTTTGGCTGTCCTAATGCGAATACGTCTCCACGGCCAACTGGAATGTCGTCCCGACCCATCATATGTAAAATGTCATAGATGATATCTATTGTAGCAGCATTTGCCCATCCAGTTCCACTTACAAGTATCCCCTGCAAATTGAAACGGATGCACATTTGAGTAACATTCATAGCAGATAAATTCCAGCAGGTGCTAAGAATGCAAGACTCTCTACCTTCAAGTTGATCACTTCCACAGGTACTTTCAAGAGATAAATTAGAGAAATAAAATCTCCAGCACTCATATCCATATCGAAAACAACAGATTTTCCCAACTTGCGTGTTCCAAAAACCGCTTTATAAAGAACTTCTTTGTAGTAAGGAAATTCTGTGGTAAAGTTGAACCTTCCAGCATTCTGAGGCAGGTTAAGAACCTGCAAGCCAATAAAACACAAGCTTATAGGATACAATTAAGAGAATGACAACATGGAAGTTCCCAAAAAATAAAATGAAAGAGGAATTCCAAGAGTAGCAATCATTTGGAGAACTTACATCCAAAAAGCTTATAAAATATTCTCGGTCAAGCAAGCTATTACTAAGCTGATTAGGTTTTGCTTTCGTAGCAACAAGAACACGAACTCCGTCTGGATCACCATTTACTTCCTTTGTGTAGCCATCCTATTTGGTGACATTCAAGTCTATTAGCAGAGATCTCATGAGGCAATACATTGCATACATGAGTTTCAAGTCTATTTCTGAAGCATGACATGGAGAAAACATGAAATAAGACTACCTGACACTTCTTTTTATTATTCTTGGCAAAACAAAATGGATCGCGAAGCCCTTGCTGCACATGACCACTATGAACCCCATTTTTCTGTAAATTAAATTTTGGAATTGTGCGGCCAGAAAAGAATGGATTTGAGCCATCAGACACGCCGTATGGTTCATTAGAAGTAATTACGGTTATGTTCATATATTCCATTTCAGCAAACTCATTTTCTCCATCTACTTTCGAGTTGCGCATGATTGATGCTGCTACACCAGATGTAAAGGAGTCCCACATGAAGTAGCTCTGCATGAATTTGACTCATCATTTCAGAAGTGCACAATTCTGGAGAACTTGTGATGCGCAGTTGGACATCATCATAAACCAATATTGCGACATGCAGGGAATTCTATGAATAGGATCACAAGCGAATGATGAAAAGGTTTAAGGAAATTACTGTATAAAACTGGTCATCAAACCATGTGTCCCGAGCCAGTTTCAAAGATTGGAATATATATTGTGCCTCATATGTACGCTGATTACGCTCAAATGACTCGAAGAACTGCTCAGTTATGGGAATGGTGTTGGTTGCATCCAAAGGCACGAGGGTAACTGGAATTCCAGAATGAATTACCTGCAAGAAAATAGAATAATATCATAATCAAATCAAGTGAAGCTTAACAAATGCTACACATTACTTGCATTTGAAAAACAAAAGTTGGCACCTGGTATGCAGCAAAAGGATCTCCGAATATATTAAACTCTGCATAGGGATTGCTGGTGTAGCCTGTAAACATATTACCACGATCACCACACTGTTTAGGTGTGCAAGAGTTGGCATTCTTGGGGCAGCAACCAGTTGGATTTTTGGACCTCACACCACCACCCATTACATAAATGTGCTCAATGTTTTTCTTCAATTGAGGATTGCTCATAAGAAAAATAGCCAAGTTTGTGTGTGATCCAATGACGAATACTGTAGTTGGACCTTTGGATATTGTGTCAATCATCACTTGCTGTGTAGTAGGCTGGCGAAGCGGAGAATATTTCCTTTTGCCCTGCTCTTTTCATGGCAAAATTAGGAAAAAAATGCAAGCATATATCATCGCAGTATGAAAACAAGGATACAGCCATTACTAGAATAGGTGTCTCTACACTTTGGCAACAACAGGATATGACTATGAGAATCAAAGTGCAAGAAACAATACAAGGACATAAGAAAACCGATAAGCGAACCGGATTGTGTCCCTTACAACTACAAAAAAATCATTACCTGCGGTAGAAAACTTCTCCGTAAGCCGTAATTTGTATCAATATCCAATCTTCCTCCAAGTCCTATTGGAATAGCTTGTCTATACCTGCAATCCCCATAAGTTGACATGCCCTGCCCAATCGAAAAAAATGTCACAAACGGAAACTACGACTGCGAAGTGTCAATTAGTGGCATATGTTCAACATGATGCAGGTGTATGCGCAACCACACCTGTTCTATAATTGGAAGATAACCGCCGACATTAGGATATATTGTACCATTGGGTGATATTCCACCTTCACCTCCGACTCCAACCATAATGTCGTCGCGGTCCATCATGTAAAGCATATCATAGACTTGATTCACAGCATGCCCCGCATCTGTCCATGCATTTGTGTTAATAGTAATTGCCTATAATTCAAACCAAAACTATACTTAGAATATGAAACCAGTCACAGAATCCCACGCAATAATAGTAACTAAAAATGACTAAAAATAGAAATTAGTTACAGTAATCCATATCTTGACAAATAAGACGGATTCAACTACACTCATTAGTGATAAAAACAGAGCAAAAAAAAAAAACAGAGGAGAAACAGGCTAAAAAGCCATTAAAACTGAGTTAATCCTTCCGAGTCAGAAATAGTAACATACCTTTATATCGATTTCTGAACGATTCAGCTTCAACAGATATAAAAGAGCAAAGAAATCATCAGTATCAACATCTGTATCTAATAATATCCTTCGAGGTTTAGTAGCTTCAATCTCGTGTAATAATAATCCAATACCAACTAAACTGAATAGTAACCAAATTAAAGTTCTCTGTATTCTCATCTTTTTTCTCTGTTTCTGATCAAAAAAGAAAACTCAAGACAAAAAGAATTCTTTCAAACTTAAACAGCTAACCCAATCAACTCCTCTCAATCTTTAAATATCCATTTTTTGGAGTTGAATTTTCTTACAAGATTCTTGGAGATTGGAGTGAGAGAAAGAGATAAAAGAAACAAGACAAACAACGGTTTTTAAAAAGTGGGTTTGGGTCTGGGGCTGTTTGTTTTAGTTTCTTCAGACACACACCTATGATTTGGAACTTGGATGCAGTTGTAACTACTGATGTACTATTACATATTTTCCCCTTTGTCCAAGTTTATTTATAGTTCTCATGGAAATGAAGTCCGATAAGATGGATGGATTTTTTTTTTTTCTTGAAAAAGTGGTCCTGGGTTACATCCTTATAAAGATGGAGCTTTTGTAGATCCGGCAATGTGAGTGTTACTATTTTATTCTCATCCAGGGTAGTTAAATATGGGTTGTCTTAAAAATGTAACAAAATTTTTTGTTTTTTTGCGTGTGTGTGAAAGTGGGACCCATGTCTCTACCCGAACACAGCCAGTCGAACTGGCCCTACTACGAGATCTAACCCGTCAAATCCTACTATACAACTACGCTAATACATACTTTTACGGAGGGGATTGAACCCATCACATCTTCCTTACGGGGGTTAATGGGAAACCACTGATCTATAAAAGAAAAAAAAGAAAAAAAATGCCCTCCTTATCTTTTTCACTTTAAATATACGGTACTTTTTATCATCCAACACAAAAACATAAAACATCACAATCTTTTTGCCAATTAAAAAAAAGAAAAATCCCCTCAAATAATGAAGAAATTCAAAAACAACTTGAAGTAGATGAATAAGAGATGAACTTTAATTCGTAATCAGCAAAATCGCTCATCTAAAACCTTGTCGATTATGGTTGATGGTCTTCTTAAATGAAGAATAACATCGCAATAGACAGTAATTTGGATGACAACCCTGTCAATTAAAATTGGTGTTCTTCATTTGAGATGAACATCAACCAGAATCTGCATGTACATCAATATTACTTGCCGATGTTGCAAATAAATCTAAAATGTACTAAATTTGGATTGGTTATTATTTCATATGCAACCTCAAATAAAGTATGGTTCATTCTTAGTTTTTGGAGTATAATTTTGTACCCAAATTTAGATCGAGTATTATATCAGGTACAAAGTCATGCGCAAACTGATATCGAGTATGGATTAATTTATTTGGGGCTATTTTGAATGTTAATAATCGACATGTGTTTTTAATCCCGATCCTGTCGATTATTGATGTATCAAATGAATTAGAGGCTACATCTTGATGAGATAATCGACAACTATATCGAAATCCAGCCGCCGATAGTGAAAAAAGATCAAAGAGCAAGTGTTGTTCATTCAAATTTAGTAGTCTTTATGTCTATTTGGTATAGTATGAAAAGACGAAGCCAATGTAAAAATAATAATGTTGTTCCGACATCAGACGAAGAAGTTATGAGAAAAGCAACTGAAATAAGAAGCGAGTTGCACATGATAATAATCAGCAAGAATATGCCTGTGGATTTTAAGCGTTTCAACATCATAAAAACTTTGTTTTTGAATTCTTATAATCTAGGGATGAGGAATGAGGGCCATTTTTAGATACAAAAATCGTCTCCAACAATCACAACCACATGGGACTATACGACTTTTTTTTTTTTTTTTTTTTTAGGATTGCCATTTTTAGATACAAAAAATTCATATTTTGAGGTCTCCAACAATCACAACCACATGGGACTATACTTGCATCTTCCGAGCTTTGGTTACATTTGAAGCATCTCCTTCACAAAATCTTCAATCTCTTAGCCAACGCCAAACGACCTTTATCTCTAGCGTAAGTGTCGATTGCAATTAACGTACCACATCCTTAGAAAACATCAAGACACTTCTCTTGTAACTATGGAAATATGTCCTTCCTGGGAAGGATATGGTCTTCAGAAAACTTACAGAACCTATATTGGGTTTGTAGATCATGTTCTAATGTTGCATTTTCTATTTCCTGTAACCCTTGTATGTTTATGTTTTAGTGTTAGTTTGAGCCTTGTTCTAGTGTTAGATTTACTTGTTATAGGCTTAGTAATGAAAACAAAGACAGTTGCAACTCGTTCAAGATCATCTTCAAGTTCATATGTTACAACAACTGCTAGTACATCTCCAATGCCGAGTCAGCCCGCAGATTCGATCCTCTACATACCCCTAAAGACCGATTCAGATTAATATTGTTACTTGAGATACTTTTGCTACTGTTTGAGACACTTCGGTTACTTCTTAGATACTGTTACTACTAAACGGGTCATTGTCACCTTGATTGCATTAGGCAATCTAAAACTAAAAAACTCCAGTTCATGTTTTCAACATGTTCTGATGAACATTGGAATGAATTTGATCCAGTCATACTGGCTTTCTTTTGAAAATCAGTTTGATCTTAAATGTTTGGTCACATCTCCTTTGGGAGAGAAGGTTTTCTGAAACTGTATTTAGATCTGAAGTGATAGATTTGATAGGAAAGAATTGGTGGAGATATTATAATTTGTATGACTGTTTTATGATCTTGCAAAATTTCTATAAGGTTTCCGATTTCCTAAATCGGAGTTATCAGTATATGTAATGAGGTTAGCCTCTTTTTCGGGAAAAAAAAAAAAAAACACGTTTGTACCCGTATCAGCAATCTAGTGAATTTCCACCGGTAGATTCTCGTCCTCGTGTTCAGAGTGCTTCCCATGGGATAACCAATACACGGTAGAGGTGATTTTGAAACTTTGCAACCAAGTTTCGAAGAAGCTCCCCTGCCGACATGTGTCTGCATTTGAATAAATGATCCAACTTGTTTATTGCTAATTTGCTATCATTCTGATAGTCTGTAATATCTTTTATCTTTTACTTATGAGGAATGATCTCCTCACACCTTTATTATCACACTATCTCACACGTTGGGCGTCATTTTTGCGAATAAAAACCAAACCGTAACGTATTTGAAGCTAATATTTTGGGGATATGTTCCTCCTACCAAGTTCTACATGCCTACCAAAAATGAGCACATTCCGAAATATAAAACCTCACAATCTACCGGTCTTAATTTCAATATAAATTTTGATTTTCAACGCTCATTTTCAAAGTAATAGATGGTGGTGTTATATGTTTCGGAATACGCTCATTTTTGGTAGGTATGTTGAACTTGGTAAGAGGAACATATTTTTATAAAATATTAGCTTCAAATTCGTTACGGTTTGGTTTTTATTCCTAAAAATGACGGTTTTTATTCCTAAAAATGACGTCCAACGTGTGAGATAATGCGATAATAAAGGTGTGAGGGGATCTCCTTCTTATTTATTGTAATGTGGACAAAAGAACAACTAGCAGGCAGAAGAAAAATCTGATCTCAAGATATGAAACACAATTATTGGAGCAAAAGACTATTGTTATTATACGGTGCTAGGTCGAATATGACACATGAGCACCGTCTAGACACGAGTATCTTGCTTTAATAAGTAGTAATAGAAAAATCTGCATGTGTATGGGAATCTGAATTTTGACTTATATTCTAAATATGAATAAAGATCTCTTCTGTTTTTACATCCAATTCTCTGCCGGTGGAATGATTAGAATATTGTTCTTAAATAATCTGTCGTTAGGGAAGGTTTGCTGGATTTGCATGATTTCTAAAGGTTGTTACCAATTTGCTAAGGGAGGGTATCAATGCATATAAGACAAAGTAATTTCAGCCGTTGGATCCTAGATTGTTACCCACCTGTAACCTGTTATAGGGGCTGATGGAATTACAATCTAAACTCCATATATTAATAGCATTGGGATTTCACAAAATTATTAATATAGGGAGGTATCCAAAAAAAAATTGCTCGACAAGAAGCTTTAAACATGCTTGACAAGTTGGAAATATTTTGACTTCAACCAAAAGGTGCACATAGTAACGAGGTCTTACGCATACGCAAATCAAAAGATGGGATAACAATCCAAAAACTTACATCATTTTCTCAAACAACTATACATACATATTTTTCTTTATCTTAAATTTTGATTTTGATGTAAGAAGATCTATAATTTACTGATTATGTCGATTATATTAATATATGAAGGTAAATTCCTTATGGTGGGACTAGAGAAATCTATTAATATTAAAATGTGAAGTTTATTATTATTTATAACTGGCCCAAGTTGGGACCATGATTTTTTATTAATATATAGAGTTTATTAATATATATGCGAGAATAATATTTTTTTGCATCAAAAGATGATACAAACTCTCCAATGTGACATGATTTTCCTATAATTTTTCAACACCCATCGGATGACAATGTTTAAAATGTACCAATTACCTTTTCAGGATTGTATATATGCAAACCTCTCGCCATTAAATCTTCAACAAAGTATTGTGCCCAATGATTCGTCTTAACGAAGGCTTTGGTAACTTCAAAAGTCTTGGACATTTTGTCACTTCCATATGTTCCTACCTTCACTTGGAATACAATCTGGCGACACATTACCTCATAAAGAACCTTGAAAACATATTGTACTCCCTGATCCTATTTCAAATTTATAGGTTGTCAATAGATCCTTTACCAAAAGTTGACATCTTCTACATTGAATATTTATAAAAAAAATAATATGGTATTGTGGATCGTTGCTTTCTAAGATTGTAGTTTTCAAAATTGGTCTCTTCAAGTCCTACGACTTTCTAAGTTTATATATCTTGTTTGTTTTTAACATTTTAGTTAGCCATATTATGTTTGTTACTAACTTTAAACTTGATGTCATCTTCACTATGAACTTTATGTGAACTTGAAATGTTATACCTCATTCGTATCAAGTAATCCATCGTATATCCCAACAATTCCTTTCTTTTGCCGTTTTAGGACCATCGGTAGCCATTATCATCAAACTAATCATCTAATTTTTGTTGATGTTATGTATTTGCAATGTTCATTATTCTTAAATAAATAGATTGTGGAAAAACTAAAAAAAAAAAAAGAACATAAGTATTTCATCGAATCTAAGTTACTATATCCAAATACTCCGGACACTCGCTTTTGGTGCCTTGTTTCCTCAAATTCATCGTTGCATTCTAGACAAGAGACATGCAACACCAATCATTTGCGAAGTGAGCTATTTGCGCAAGTGTGGTCAATGTATCCCTTACCCGTAATAATAATAACATCAATTTTTTTTCTAGGCGTCCAGTTGTAAATGGTATGAATCTAATGGATTTGAATTGTACCTCAATCTTAGATATCACCTTCTTCTCGGATAACATAGCAATTTAGGAAGGACAAATCTTGACCACTCTTTACATAGGTAGAGTTAGCCAAACTATGTTTTGAAATTGTCTTACGTGGAAATTATTATTAATCCATATTTTAGTCGGCTCTATCGAAGCCGATCTATTAGTCCTATAGAAAGTTAATCTTAAATTTTTGACCTTATTTCTTGACCAAATTATTGAAGTATTCTCGATCATGTTGTGCTTTGTGTGATCTACCCATCTGTATCTACTCTACCTTCTAACTTGATGAATGAAACCTATACATATTGATCCATAATTTGATATTGTTGATTTGTAATCAAGAGGTCGCATGATTTGAGAATGTAAAATATAAAAAAATATTCTATAAACATCGAGCGAAATTTAGATTTATGATTTAGAGTTTTTTATGATGATTTTGATGAACAAACAAATATTTTCAAACGATTTGTTGTCTTTGTAGGTAGTTGTCGCGAAAAACTCGACATTGATGGTCTTTCGGGAAAAAAAAAATGTAATAGTACTTGATAGAGCGAATAACATGGCAATTGATTGCACCAATTTTTTAAAAATGGACATGTGTTTTATCGAGTTTATTTTAACATTAGAATGATCAACCACGTTTTCTACTTGTATAATATAACGTTACATATTTTGTGGCATTACAAAATTAGCATAATATGTTTTGTTCACCAATGAATCCATATGAATCCATTTTTTTATCCACCCACCTAATGGCGAGCCAAGGGTTGACTAACCTTTGGCTCTAAACCTTAAATTTTAATAACTACATGAATTTTTTAGTTTATTTTATAAATAGTATCCATATATATTTATGGTTTAGTCCACCAAAAGTTTACATGTTTTTTTTTTTTAAAGTAGGCCTCCTCAATATCATTTTGACTCCACCACTTTGCCACCATCGCTATGGCCCACCCATGTGAGTTGTTGGGCCCTTGTTTCTAACCAATCACAAATGCCATGTATGAGGTTAGATTGAACAAAATGTAGATCAATTGATTGGTTTCATTATTTTTTTAGTGTATATATTCTTTATTGTATTAGATCAATTTTATTTTAACATTAAAAAATCATGATTTATATAATCTGATACCAAGATAACGGTGGTACCATTTGGGTGATCCAACTACGATCATGAAAATATTATCTTTGTGATATCATCAGGAAATATACGGTACATTCCTTTCATCAAAAGTGTTAGAAACAACCAACCACATCTTCCACTTTCTGATGTTATCGATGTTTATGCTGACAACATAAAATTAATATTGTCCATCACTACTCACCGGCCTCAAACGTCACTACTTCTTCCACCACAAACCAGGAAGCGAGTTTTTTGAGAAAGAGGAGAAAAAAACTCTTGGCAAGTTGGATACATGTGAAAAATGGACTTCGTATCCCATTTTATGATAAAAGAACAAAAATAAATATAATTGTGCTTAGCGCCCTTAACCACCACTAATCTTTCGGCCTCCACCTCTTCTAATACTCATTGCGCCAAAAATGTCTATTGATATTATTTATCAAATTACTTATTAATAGAAATACATATTATGATTAATTAAGAAAACATTTATAATTAAAAAATGATTAGTTATTTATTATGAGCAATTAGTGAAACACATATTAATAAAACACTCTATAATGAATAGATTATTTAGGTTATTTATTATGTGCAATTAGTGAAACACTAATTAATAAAGCAATTATGATATTTAAGTTGAACAAAACCATCGTTGATTTATCTTTTAAATTAATTCCAACCAAGGTGGAACAACGGTTAGAGCCACTCTTATGACACAATAGGTCATGAGTTCGATCCTCCCGTTATAATTTTTGAAAATCCATACTTGAATATTCATTTTCATTCATAATGTTAGAATTAATGCCTGTTGATCACGAGTTGTAGGGGGTGGTGAGAACCACATCCCTTGATTTATCTGCCGGACAAATCCTCGACCACCACTAACAATTAACTTATCCAGCTTTGTTTTGTAATAATGATAGATTATTTATTATGTGCAATTAGTGAAACACTAATTAATAAAACAATTATGATGTTTAAGTTGAACAAACCACCATCGTTGATTTATCTTTTCTATTAATTCCAACAAAGGTGGAACAATTTGGTTAGAGCCACTCTTATAACACAATAGGTCATGAGTTCGAACCTCCCGTTATAATTTTTGAAAATCCATATCTTGACTTGAGTATTCATTTTTCATTCATAATATTGGAATTAACGCCACACATGGAGTTGTAGGGTGTGGCACTGAAGACCTGCATGACATGATTTATCATATGCAGACAAATCACCACCACTAACAAAGGCAAACTTATCCTAGCTTTGTTTGTACTAATGATGGAGTATCAATATATGGAGTTTTTACTGTACTGAACCATGATAATAATGTCTATCTAGTTGGATAGGGGATGTCTTAATGACATTTAAAATGTCTAAATTACCCTCCCATTTTTATTTAAAAAGACTAAATTGTCCTCCACTCTTTTTAACCTAAATGAATCAAAAGTAGAAAATCAAAATTAGTTTCTTCATCTTCTTTCCTCCTCTCCATCAGCCATAACCTACCTCCATAAAAAAAATATATCGTTTCGATTTGCGGGGAATAGCGTGTTTGGAGAAAATCACTTTTGCTTTTGTTTCCTTTGTGTTCGAAATAGGTTAAATCCCTACAAACTAGGGTTTCCTATGAAAATTTCAGTTCAGAATTAGGGTTGTATGTGAGGTTACAGCTTCAATTACCAACCGTAAGTCTAGATTTGATGGTGTTACGGTTTGTCTCGCGTAGAACTACGAACCGTAAATACAAAAAAAATCAAATGGGAATGACCAGTTACAATTTTGATTTGCAACCGTAAGTTGGTCTACGGTTGTTATTGGTACTCCCATTAGAAACCGTAAATTATCCTGAGCTTTAAATCGAAGGATTTCAAAAATTCCACGGTTTGTAAATATATGAACCGTAACTATGTTACGGTTTGACCGTCACCACGATTAGTAACCTAATTATCCCCCAGCTTTACATTCCCTTTCAAAAAAAAAAAAAAAATTACGGTTCATAAGTCGTTACTATACAACCGTAATCTTGTTACTGGTTTGTGTTTTTGTAATTTTTTTATGAATCGTAAGATGTTACGGTTTGTGTTGGTGGTGAAGACGAGACCATCAACCGTAACTAAATTACGGTTCATATCGTGAAGACTAATACCAACCGTAACTGGTTTTCGATTGAGTTTTACCCAAATTTAACCTGTTACGGTTGGTAGTTCATCGATTACGAAGTAACTCCCACTTACCGTTGGTTACGTGAAAAAACTCCAACCGTAAGTCTCTCGAAAATCTAAAAAATTTGATTTTTTTACGTACTTTAGATAATTTTGAGCAACAAAAAGCTAATTAGAGCTAAGTTAGAGGTATACCTAGTCATGTAAAGATTAACCCATCTCAAATTTTTCACCGGATTCACTCATTTTGGTTGATTGAATCAAAACCTAGGTTTCAAAAATATCACAAAATTTTTTCTTTTTTCTCCTCTACACTTTTTTCCCCCTCTAAAACTAATCTAATTTTGTTTTAGAGTAAATATAATTGAAACTTGATTATCAACACTAAACTATGTAAGTGTGATTGGATAGGAAAAATTACGCCTTTGGCGCGTTGCTCAGTCCGTAATCTCCCGTGCGCCCATGATGAAGCTACGATCAGGGCCTCAAAGCTAGGCAATGCACGTCCAATTGTCCTTGCAAGCATGCTCGTGGAGCATGACGCAGCCTAACTTAGCTTCCACATCGTTCCAACTTACCCTTGTCCCATAAGCGGTTTAAGGCCATAAGGCCAATGCCAATGCATTTTTCATGCCTCTCGGCTTTACCTTTATGTAGGGAATTCATAAATGAATTTCCTAGCTAGCTGAGCAACCGTCACATTGCCGTGTCTTGTCCAGGCATAAGCCTTAGACTTTAGCGTAGGCCACACCAAGCCCTTGCCCTGGCGTCGAGCTACCGAGCTTAGGTGATATGAGGGGCCAGAATGTCGCAATCATCTCCGATTAGATGATATGAGCGACAACGTGCTGGACCGGCAATGCTGCAACTCATTGCGGCTGCCTACGTACCCTTCCTACTCTAAAAGGGATCAAGCACGACCGTAGTTCATCCGCGAAGGGACGAGTAAAAATTAAACCAAATCGTTTTGCAAGGTCGTGGCCCAGCAAAAATGGTAATGGCCTGGTTCGTATAGGCCATTCCGCCAAGATGCATAATGATTATGCATCATCGGGTCCGCTACCACAGTGGCATAGTGATGCCAACGCATCAAATACCCTCTTCGAAAGGCTACGCAACTATAAATGAGCCTTAGGCATCATTTATGCTCTTCCGGCTAAGCTATGAAGCTACTTGGTACATAGTCCGCATATGCACCTTCAACCAACTACCCCTCCCTATATATGTCTTAATGGAATTTCTACAAGTATGAAAAAGGGGGCATATTGACATGCCACTATTCATGGCCGTTGCCATGAATTTCGAATGACCGCAATGATTGCCGAGTTTCCGTTCTCCGTTGCACAATGATTGTGCGATATTGGTTGTTACACAACTCTCATAATGCGCAATGATTACGCCAGAAGCTCAAGGCCACCTACCCAACCGGCCTAATGCATCATGATGATGCAATATTGTCCCTTGGCCAAATGCCAAACATAATACGCCATTTTTGGCGCGGATTGGCCTTAACCCAATCCACCTTTTTTCCGCTGCGGAAGCTTTGATGAAGCTTCATCACAAGCAAATGGCGCATCTTTTAGCATGCGCCATGCTAAAAACACGGGGTGTTACATTATCACACTTTCTTCAAAGAATTTCGTCCCCGAAATTCAAAACCAAAGCTATTGTGGACAATCTTCTTCGAGTTGGATTCCATGAGCAAAGTCCCATACCGAGATGCTCGAAATCACGGGTTTCTTCAAGTTGTCATGAACAACAATTTAGACCTTCCGAGCATGTCCCATACCACCTGCCCGGGTGATCCAAAAGTGCCCACAACTAAACCAAGAATCGCAATTGGCCAAGTGCCAAGAGGATATCTCGACAAGGTATCCGAATGCGCATCCCATACTACGCACCGTGAAGTCCCTAAAGGTTCACAAGGTTGAAAGATGTCATCGAAATGACAAGGAAAAAAACTCCAACGCAACACCGTGAGGACCAATCTCTAATGCCGCTAGTGCGAGTTGGATGCAAGCCACCGTCCCCGACGGATTTACGGTTGCCACTGTAAGTGGGATGCTAGTCGGCTCGACAACGCACACCGTTGGACAAGTGCCAACGTGTGGGGATGATCAGTCCATTGTCTACCCACCGCCCCAGACGGTCTTCCGGATGCTCGTAGCTGGGTGCCACAAAGGCATGGCAAACTCACGAAGATTATACAATCTCAACTCGATTCGCAATGTAACTGGCATAACAGATTACCAACTCTTTCCGCGCATAAGTTGGCCTACTCTCCAACTTAAAGTTTTTTCCGTAAAGGAAAATACTCGCCAATGAGTCCACTCCGCACAAGTCCCTAGAGTTTTCTGGAACTTGCTCGATACCATCGTGACGGGCCCAGGAAAATTACGCCTTTGGCGCGTTGCCCATGCGGTGCCGTAATCTCCCAGGTGCGCCATGATGAAGCTACGATCCGGGCCTCAAAGCTAGGCAAATGCACGTCAATTGTCCTTGCAAGCATGCTCGTGGAGCATGGGCATTAACTAGCTTCCCACCTTTGTTCCAACTTACCCTTATCCCGCAAAAGGGGTTTAAGGCCATAAGGCCAATGCCGATGCATTTTTCATGCGTCTACGGCTACCCTTTATGTAGGGAATTCATAAATGAATTTCCTAGCTAGTGTTTCAAGTCACATTGCGTGTCTTGTCCAGGCATAAGCCTTAGACTTTAGCGTAGGCCACACCAAGCCCTTGCCCTGGGCGTCGAGCTACCGAGCTTAGGTGATATGAGGGCCGGAATGTCGCAATCATCTCCGATTAGATGATATGAGCGACCGCGTGCTGGACCGGCAATGCTGCAACTCATTGCGGCCGCCTACGTACCCTTCCCTACCTAAAGGGATCAAGCACAGGCAGTAGTTCATCCATGCCGAAGTGACAGAAAAATTAAACCAAATCGTTTGCAAGGTGTGGCCTAGCAAAACGATAACGGCCTGGTTCGTATAGGCCATTCGCCAAGATGCATAATGATTATGCATCATCGGGTCCATGTGTGGCATAGTGATGCCAACGCATCAAATACCCTCTTCGAAAGGCTACGCAACTATAAATGAGCCTTGGGCATCATTTATGCTTTCCGGCTAAGCTATGAAGCTACTTGGTACATAGTCCGCATATGCACCTTCAACCAACTACCACTCCCTATATATGTCTTAATGGAATTTCTACAAGTATGAAAAGGGGAGCATATTGACATGCTTCACTATTCATGGCCGTTGCCATGAATTTCTGAATGACCGACAATGATTGCCGAGTTTCCCGTTACGTTGCGCAATGATTGTGCGATATTGGTTGTTGGCCAATAACTCTCATAATGCTACAATGATTACGCCGTAAGCTCAAGGCCACCTGCAACTGGCCTAATGCATCATGATGATGCAATATTGTCCCTCGCCCAAATGCCAAACATAATCGCCATTTTTGGCGCGGTATTGGCCTTAACCCAATCCACCTTTTCCTTGCGGAAGCTTTGGATGAAGCTTCATCACAAGCAAATGGCGCATCTTTTAGCATGCGCCATGCTAAAAACACGGGGTGTTACAGTAAGGGTTAATTAGTCATTATCAATTATTATTTTTGATAAGGGGCTTTTGAAATTACCATCTAATGACCCTTTTTGTCATATTATATCAGCCCCTCTAATAGTTTCTTCAGCCCCTATAATAGGTTACACCCGCCTCTAGCATAAGTGGTATCAGCCTTTAGCAATCGTGTGGATTTAGACAAACACACCGGCTCTTATTTTTGTCTTTTTCTCTATAGTAAATTCTTTGTGTTAGAAATTTTTTTTTTTTTTTTTCTTTTCAAGCAAAATCTCTATGTTTCATGTAAGAAGATCATTTTGAAATAGCGTTGAAGGAAGTTGTAAATGCCATTAAATTAGTGGGTGCCTATTTTCTAACCCAAAGTCATGAAAGACAATATGTGATCTTAAATTTCTCATGAGAATGTTTTTTTTTTTTCTCATAAAATTTCATTCGTTATATAAAATAGAGATTATATAGATCAAGAATATCAAGATCGAAGATCGAAATACAATTAAAAAGTACTAACAAAGCGTATTTCGTGAAGAGAAGTAACGAACTACCAACAAGAGTACCAAGCAATTTGAAGATTGAAAGAGTAATTTTGGGATTATAATCCAACCATTTTTATAGGATTTTTTTCTTCGTGAAAAAGAGATCTTCTCATAAAAATATGAGAGTAATATGCCCAAAGTCTTGAATCTTGATCACCACACTTGAACTTCAACCCAAAATCTCAATTGAAATCGCAAAGAAACGCCATGAGAGAATCTCAATAAGGCCAAGCACTATGGCAGGGGTTATCCCTTGGGGAAGGGATATGGGTCACGAGGCAGCCTCACTATGGTATGCTTTTATCCCTTCCCTACACTAAACGGAAACTTAGTTTCCTTGAGTTTCCGTGTTTTTTTTTTCTAAATTTATTTCCACGGGTTTAGATTATTATTATTTATGGATAAAAAAAATTGAAGAGAAAAAATAGAGATATAATAGGAAATAAAGATTTTTAGTAGAAATAAAAGAGTTAAAAGTAAAAAAAAAAAGGTAAAACAAAAAAAAAATCTCAAACGGAAACTAAATATCCGTTGAAAATCACACGGAAAGTCGGTTTTCTTAAAGCAGTTTTTTCACATGGGCGAGTTTCGTGTGATTTCCCTTCCTACCCGGGATCGAGATGCGATCCGGTTTTAAAAATAGTGGAAGGGGATATCATTACATAGTAAAGATATGGAAGAACATAGTAGATGGATTTTGAGGAATTTCCTTATATTTAGGGGATAGGAAGGGATAACCCCTACCATAGTGCTTGGCCTCAAGGAAAAAGGCATAAACAGAAAGGGCAAAACACCGACAAAAACACCATAAGAATCTCCTAAAAATAATGGAGATTGAAACAAAAATTTAAACAAATCTAGCAAACTACTAGATATCTAAGAAAGCAAGAAAAAGAAATAAACTTATGAATCTACCATAAAATGGACTAAAATCTAAACGATAGCTTTAATGGTGGCGAGTTGTTTTAGGTTTTGAAAAGGACCTAAAGAGGAGAGACAAGTTTATGCTAGTTTAAATTCACTCACTATTTTCCATGAGATCTTGATCGTTTTTAGTATTGTTGTCATCTTTTTTTTGCGGATCCCGGAATAGGAAGCTGTTTTAACTTGGTATTGTGTTAACGTACTGTACAATAGATAATTTTCCCCTGATGGAAATCGTGGGATGGCATGCAGGTCGTTGATATACCTTTGGATAGGCAACAATGGCAGCGGACGCAAAGATGCGAGACTCGACGATACGTGTAGGAGGCCTTAATATGGATAGGGAGACTCCATAAGAGACATGCCAATATCGGACGGAGGATCCATATTTTCGTCATTGTAAATGTCAAAATAAATAAATAATAAATAAATAAATAAATGTCCCTCGCTCGAGTCTTTATATAGGAAGGAGCAACACCACCCTATGAGGATTCTCTTTAAGTGACTGACCATAATAAACTTCACTCGTTGCACAAAACACGATTACGAAGCTAGGTATAAAACGAGGTTAAGACATTATTTTTACCTTAGCCGCCTCGGAGTGGAGAGTCTCAACCATATGGTTCGAGAGGCTGAGACTCATCCCATCCCGAGTATCCATGTCACATAAGATGGAAAATGGCTATGCATCTCAGAGAAAGTGATAAATGCATAATTTATTGTACTTTGTTATCAATTTCATGCTTGTATTTGCTATAATTTTTGCATATTACTTTGTATTACTCTTGTTTTCTTTTGATTGTCTTATTTATGTAGAATCATCCAAAAGGAGCGAAACAGTGCTGAAACGTACATAGAAGTGAGCGTGGACTGAACAAGGAGGAACTCACCAAATTCAAAGGATTATTCAACTTGTTAGAATACACTTGGTCGAACTACAAGCGTTGCTATCTCAAGCTTGTTTGTCAAGTTTAGTTGCTAAAACTATAAGTCTTGATTTCTAGTCTACTTATATCTAAGTCTCGGATTAGGATAGAAGTGTAGTTGAGCTTTAGACTTACGATGTTCATCGAATGAAGACGAAGAACTACTCAAGAGAACTTGTGGAACTTCATCAACAAAAGTATCTTTGAGACTTGAACTCATCTATCACTCAAAAGTCTATCTACTCTATCTCTATTTGAGACAAAATTCATATTGCTATATAGACTTCAATTAAACACATTGATATATCAAAGGTTTATCTCGACTTATCTATTTCGAAAATATGTGTTGGTAGCTTTCGCTTTAACCAAGTTCATCTATTCTTGGCGCCGTCAAAAAAAAGATGATCATGTGAAAATCTCCTTGTAACATCTTACATGATTTGTGTGAGACAATCATTTGGTGTAGACTCGAAATGTTTCGTATTGATCATGGTCGATCACTTGAAAATTGCTTTGGAGCTAATAGTAGTGTGAGTCATCTATTGTCTTCTTCTAAGAATGTTTCAATGATTGAATTGAGAGTTTTAGAACATGTAACCATGATTGGATATAAACATAGTGTGTGTATTCACATTTGTGTAAGTCAGAATCCAGGGAACCATGGTATGTGTGCTAAAATGCAGCGTCTTGATTGGTGAATGGAAGTCCGTGAACTAAGTATGCGTACCGTCGCTTATCTTGCGGAAGTTCGGAGTTCCGTGATTTTTGCTGGAGTTTGGAAATGTACTAGTATATGTGCAGGTTGTGGTGGCAGAAACAAACTCATTAGGCTATTTAAGTATGCGTACACGTTGCGTACTTGAGTAGGTTATGTTAAAATCAGTTGTTCATGAACTAATACATTTATATATTAAGGAATGCAATCTTTTTGCAAGCTGTGGCTATAATGTTCATGAAATGATTGGTGAATCAAATTCGATTTTTGCTTTAATTGTGTCTTAACCACTTTATGAGAATATAAACAATTGAACAACTCTCAACTAGTTTCATTTGAGTCATTTGAACTAGTTGCGATAAAGATAACTATTTGATATTAAAGTGTTCATATGGCTAACCTTGATTTAACTGCGGTTGAACCAACTAAGTGTACACGTTTAGGTACGGTTACCTTTATCTAAATGTTGGTACATTTCATTTGTGTATAACAAGCTAAGTTCGATCTAGCAGGTTGAAAGATATTAGCTTGAATCTAATCGGGTTTTCATCTGGCAGTGAATATTGAATACTTTGTTACCAAGGTAACATTGATTGCAAACCACTGATTTGGAGACTATATAAAGGAGAACTCTAGAAAGCTGGGAAACCTAATCCCGCACTTCATGTGATCTTAGTTCTGCGACTAGAGTCGATTCTCCTTAACCTTAGGTTTTCTAAAACCAGAGTGGGTTAACGACTTAAAGACTTCATTGATTGTGAAGCTAGACCCAACCATTTCTCTGTGGTTGCATGTTTTGATCTTGCTATTTTCTATTGTGATTGAGTACTATCTTCTTTAAGATTTGTTCGAGATTTATCTCTATAGGCAAGATTGAAAAGTAGTCACAAACATTTTCGTCTCATCGTTTATGATTCCACAATATCTTGCTTCGTTAATCGATTAAGATTATTGTGAGGTGATTGATAATACTAGGCTATTCTTTGGGAATATAAGACCGGTTTATCAATTG
>JAJJWW010016773.1:0-194332 GCA_023531295.1 Papaver armeniacum
GCGTGTGTTTGAGTTATTAGGTACTGAGTCGCACGGAGGAAAAGAAGCGGAAATCATCAAAAAGGCGTATTTCACATGCTATCCGGAGCCCGGTCAAGGTTAAGGGCCAACTCTGTTGGAGGAGCACTACGGACAGGATATCTAAGGTTAAGGGGGCTGCCAGATGGGTACCCCTTATTCGTTTCACCAAGGTGGCCATATCCACTGGTTCATTCCTACACTAACCCAAATCGTCTTCCTCTCAATCATTATCTTCCCCTGAACCAGAAATAGAGAGAAAAGATGGCAGCTGCTGTTGCCCGAGAGATCGAGAAATTGAAAGGGGGATAGCTCAAGACACTGTTCGAATTCATGGCAGAGATGGTTTTAAGGAGTGAATCTATTTTTATCAGGAAGAAATGATGATGAACAAGTGATGATGTTGCCATCGTTGAATCCGTGGTCGAGTAGAAACTAGATTTGATCTGGGAAGAAGCTGAGCTCGATTTTGATGAATGTGAGAGAAAGGACGAGATTCAGAGGGCATGGGAGATCGAGATGGAGCAATTAAAAGTAGGAGCAGAAATTCATGGGATCGATGAAATTCAAGAATTCAGAGAATAGGGTTTCTCTGGTGAATGATAGAATTTGGTTGAAATCAAAGAAACTGAAATTGAGTTGGGGTTTCTGTGCTGTTGAGGTTCTGATTGAGATTTGAGTTCATGGAAGCTAGGGTTCTGCGAGGAAGTTTGTTGATATTGATGTTTTGAGCAGACCAGGAGAGTTGAGTTCAATCGAGAAGAAAGCGATGATGTTGGTGGTTAGCAAGGATGGTCCGAGCTAGTATTGAGCCGAGAGTTGGTTGAGAGAGCTCTGAGAATGAGACTTAGATGGTACCGATGGAGTTGGTGGTGGTCTCTGTGGAAGTCGAGTAGGAGATGATGAAAGAATGAAACTGAAAAGCTGTAGAACATGGAGGTGCAGAGGGCTTCAATTGTGCAGAGATGGTTCAACTAAAATGGCCTTGAGTTGGTGTTGTTTCAATGAGGTGGAAGTATGGGTCTGTGATATGATGTTAATGGAGGAGTTTAAGACAGGGATTGAAGTGATTTTATGAGATTGAGTGCTTGACAGGGAATTTCAGGTGGAGCTGTGAACTGCAGTGGCTATGGTTGCAGGTGGTGGTGGAAGTTGAGTTTGCAATGGCAAGACAGGGAGCTTTTGGGGTTGAGTTACAATGGGAGTTGGTGCTGGTCATGACAGTGTGGAGGTTTTGCTGGTGGAACTGTGCACTTACAGGCAAGGCTGAATGGAACAGTTAGCATTGCACAGGTGAAGCATTGGTGGTACTGGAAATGCAGCTGAATTGAGTGTGTTCGCTGGTATTGGAGCAGTGAATGGAAGAAGCACTGAAGGGGTTGAGCTGAATTACAGCTGGGGGTACTGGTGATTTTCATGGAGTGTGATGAATGTTAGAACTTGCAGCTGTAGTTCGGGGTTCAACTGTATGTCTTTGGGCTGTTGTGTGGGAGCATCAGCTGGTATTGTTGCCAGTGGAAGTTGGTGTGTGCAGAGTGTGTCGAATGGGATTTGCTGGTGACTGCTTTTGAGTACTGGTGGAATTCATAGCTGAAGTGGATGTTGGCTGTGAGACTGCAGAATGAGTTGCATCTGAGCAGCCGAATCGTTGAAAGTTGATGCAGCTGTTGCTTACAGTTACAGTTGGATGCAGTTGGTTTTGGTATTGAACTGGAATTGCAGGTTGTGATGCATTTTGCAGGTGGACTGTGAGGTGTGTTGTAGGCTCAGATGCATATTACAAGCATTGCAGGTGGTACTTGAAGTTACAAGGAGCTATGGGTCGGCACAGGATGAGATGATTTAGAGCTGAAGCTGTAGTTCTGATGGTTGTTTTGGATGTTGCAGTCGGTTTGAATGAAGTGCAGAAGCTACAGGCAGAGCTGAGAATGGAGGAACTGAGGTCTAGAGCAAGGGAGATGTTGAGGTTACAATTGATCTACAGAGAATGTATTGGTGGAGTTTGAGGCCAAGGTGGGAACTGGAGTTACAAGATATGGCAGTGAAGTGATGTCAACTAAGTTCAGGGAAAGAATGTAAGCTCTATAGCTGAGGTTGGAGCTGCTATGGTTGGAATTTGTGATTATAGTGGAGATGGCTGTTGAGTTTTTGCTTGGATTGAAGCAGGGACTGTGTTGGTGGTGACTCAATGGATGACTAGGTACAGGTGCTTTTTGAATCTAAGATGGAGATGAATGAACAGGGGTATGTTTATGGTGGTTCTGGAATGGAGAAATTGAGAATTAAGTAAGAATTGCAGAGTGGTCGAATTGGCAAGGACATGGATGCGGCAGTGAGCAAAGGATGTTGCAATGAATGAGATTGCAGGAACTGAAATGGTGTTGAGTGCTTGAGATAGAATGATGTTGGTGTTGAGAGCAAAGCTGAGATTGCAGGTAGAATTATAAGTTGCATAGCCAAGATGGCTGGAAGGGAAGCACTGATGCACAATGATGGTGCAGCACAATTCTAGCTTGGCAAGATGGCAATGGCCTTGGCCACTCAGCCCACTCAGCTGAGTAAGAAACTGACTCGTTCTGACTCGGTGATTGACCGAGTTCACTTAGTTGACCAGACCCGAGTTGACCCGTTGACCGGTGACCGGGTGGACTTTGCTGGTCACCGGAACCGTTTTCCGGCCACTTCTCCGGCCGATTTCCGGCCACAATACCAGTTTTTCGGCGACGTATTTTTGGACCTATTTTCTACATGGGTTTCTCTCTCTTATGGGCTTGGTGGATTTTCATCTAATGGACTTTGAAGACTTGACCTAATTTGGAAGAAAGGAAAAGCTATAAAAGAAGAATTCTACAACTTTTGAGACATCTTATTCTTGGGAACTTGGAGAGCCGCTTTTGTTTACGCTTCTAGGGTTTGCTTTTGTTCATCTTCTTCTTTAGTCAACTTATATTTTTGGTGATGAACTCCATAGCTATTAGTAGCTAAATTCTATATTATTGGTTAAGGATGTAGTCCTATTTCTAAAACTTGTGTTTGCTTTATGTATTAGTTTTCTCTCTTGATAATCGTTCAATTCTCTACTGTTTTTATGATCACATGATTGATGTATTGTGATAGGGTTATGATGTTTGATTAGTTAAGTGGCCAATTAATTGAACTTGCATCCTAGTCCATAGCTATTTTAGGGTTTTTCATCGAGCGATAACCCTGAATACAAGTAGCATGATATGTTTACGGTTTGTAGTGATACACTCTCGTAATCATATGTAGAGTCTGACCATTGTCCGAATTGTTATGCGCAACGCATGACAATTGCATTGATTAGCCTATTTCTGAAACTTAATGCTCCTAGGAATTGAACTTAATTAGCGGAAGGCGTTAGGTTATTCTTTAGGTAGAATTCACATACGCAGCTCTAATGTGTGTGTTGATGAACTTAGGAAATTATTAGATTATCTTGCTCTCTTGATTCTCTAGGCTTTTGATAATATAAGGGATTAAATCGTAATTCTAATCATATATGCAAACACATTTCTAAGATTGAAGATGAATTCCTTGACCAATATCTTTCTCCATTGATTACTTTCTACAATTACTTTGCTTTTAATTTGCTTTTATTTCTTACATAAAATTCAGAAATCCCCCCCAATTGGTTACTTTAAGAAATTGATTACATAATAACTACAATCGCCTCTCTGTGGGAACGAACTCTTTCTTATCATATACTTTAGGAAAGTGAAATTATTTTTGACGCATACGACAGCGATCAGTATGTGTAAGATTAACATTGTTATCTTCTAAGGATGTTTCACAGTATGTATACTTTGTATGCGAACTGTAAAGCTCTAGTTCAGGTCCGGAACTCTTGTTTGCGAACTATGATTGCGAACGGGTTTACCTATGACAGGTCCGGAACTGTGGTTCGCGTACTCTGTTTGCGAACACAGTGGTTAGGTTCTAAAATCGGTAAGTATGAAATTCACTCATGAACTCAGGTTCGTTTGCGAACTCAGTTTGCGAACTAAAGTCCCTGGAACTTTAATGAAATAAAGTATGCGAACTTGTTTTGCAAACCGTGGCATTATGTTCATGAATTGGTTCTTGTATAAGTACTTTGTACAACTACAAACCAAACCAAATATGTTTCAATTTTTTCATGGATATTTATATGAGATAGTGAACAATTGTACAACTTTCTTAAAGCACATTTAGATTCATTTGATTATCTATCATGATTGATTGATCAACATATTTGATCTAGAAGTGTTAGATGAATATGGCTAAACTATAAGTGTTCATGTGGCTAACTTCGGTTAACTATTATTGAGCCAACATGTTATACACGTTTAGGTACGGTTCGTCCATATCTAAATATAAGTATATTTCATTTGTGTGTATCAAGCTACTACCATCTAACGGTGGAGATTGATTGCTTAGTTTCTAAGCAGACTTAGCTTGAATCTTAAATCAGGAGTTCATTTGTTTTTAACGGTGAATATCATTTGTTTTGTTACTAAGCTGTCTTAGCTTTGATTATAAGCAACCCTGATTTGAAAGACTACATAAGGGAGAACTCTAGCATCTGGGAAACCTAATCCCGACACTCTCGCGTGTCCTAGTTGCAAACTAGAGTCGATTCTCCATAAACCTAGGGTTTTCCAAAACCATTATTAGGTTAACGACTTGAAGATTTCATTTGGAATTCGTGAAGCCAGATCCAACTATTTTCTCTGTAGTTGCGTATTCTGATCTTACTTTTTCTATCGTATTGAGTTTAATCTTCTATAAGATTTTCTCGAGATTTATCTCCGATAGGTAAGATATAAAAATTAATCACAACAGTGCTTCGTCTCAGACTCTTGTGATTCCGCAATAACTTCATATAATAATCAGTTAGGTTATTATGAGGTGACTAATATTTCTACGCTGCTCTTAGGGAGTATAAGACTGGATTATTAGTTGAGTTTCATGTTCACCTTGTGTATTCGGTTTATGAGATATCTGATTTCGGTTTTCATTAACCTTTATATTTGATCTCATATGATGTGAACTTATGGTTTGTGTGGCTTTTTGATTTAGCGGGATCAAGTTCTAGCCCATGTTGGTAGGCTTTATCAAAGGATCATAAGGCGTTGCGATTGAAACTCATATGTGAAAAGTCACAATGTGTTGAAACAATTTGTATTTACATGAGTTGTGTTTATCATAACATATGTGTTTCGGGTTTTCAACTTTTGCTATTGAAGTCTATTGAATAGATAAATTTGTCTCCCACATAAATACCTACGAGTTTTTGTTTCGTCTTTTGATAAATCAAGGTGAAAAGGAACCATACACCGAACTTATATTCCCGAAAAACAGCCTAGTAATATCAATCACCTCACAATAATCTTAACCGTATGGAAGCGGAACAAGATATTGTGGAATCACAAACGATGAGACTAAGATGTTTGTGACTACTTTTTATCATACCTATCGGAGATTAAATCTCGAGCAAATCTTAGAGAAGATAGTACTCAATACAACAGAACAAAGTAAGATCAGAACGCGCAACTACAGAGAAAATAGTTGGGTCTGGCTTCAGAATCCCAATGAAGTATTTAAATCGTTAACCTATAATGGTTTTAGAAAAATCAAGGTTAAAGGAGAATCGACTCTAGTCGCAACTAGTATCACATAGGAGGTACGGGGATTAGGTTTCCCAGTTGCTAGAGTTCTCCCTTATATAGTCTTCAAATCAGGGTTTGCAATCAATGTTACCTTGGTAACAAAGCATTCAATATTCTCCGTTAGATGAAAAGCTGATTAAATTCAAGCTAATATCTTTCAACCGTCAGATTAAACTTAGCTTGTTACACACAAATGAAATGTTTCCTCATTTAGATATGGGTAACCGTACCTAAACGTGTACACTTTGTTGGCTCAACAATAGTTAACCGAAGTTAGGCATATGAACACCTTCATATCAACCTTGTTCATCTTAATCACAACTAGTTCAAATGAAACTAGTGATAGAGTTGTTCAATTGTTTATATTCTTACGGAAGTATACAAGACACAATTGAAACAAAATCGATTTTGATTCACTCGAATCAATTCATGAACATTATAACCACGATTTGCAAAGATTGCATTCCTTATTAAATAAATGTATTTTTTTCATGAAAAACCGATTTTAGAACTTAACCCACTCAGGTATGCAAACGGGTACGCATACCTAGAGTTCCCGGACCTGGTTTGTTCGCCAGTATGCAAACGTGTACGCATACTATCATTCACGACCGTACTCAGTTGAAATCAGTAAGCATACGGGTATGCATATTATGGTTCCCGGACTTCAACTGTTGAATCAGTACGCATACAGGTATGCATACTCAATTCCCGGACTTGGAATAACTTGCAACAGTTACCATACAAGTACACATACTGTGTTATATCCAATCATGGCTAATTGTTCTAAACTCTCATATTAATCATTGAAACATTCTTAGAAGACGGGAATAGTTGTCTCACACAAACTATTAGCTTCAAAGCAATTTTCAAGTGATCAAACTATCAATACGAAACATTCCGAGTCTACATCAAATGACTGTCTCACACAAATCATATAAGATGTTACCGGGCGATTTTCACATGATCATCTTTTGACTTTCGTCAAGAATAAAAGATGAACTTGGTTAAAGCGAAAGCTTACCAACACATATTTCGAGAAATATGTAAGCGAGTTAAACTCAGCTCGAAATATCAAATGTGTATAATTAATGTAAAGTCTTAGCTATACGACTTTTGTCTCAAAAGGAGATAGAATAGAAATAGACTTCTCAGTGATAGATGAGTTCAAGTCTCCACATACTTTTTGTTGATGAAGTTCCACAAGCTCCCCTTAGTAGTTCTTCGTCTTCAATAGATGAACATTGTGAAGTCTAAAGCTCAACTACACATTCTATCCTAATCCGAGACATAGCTATAAGTAGACTGGAAATCAAGACTTATAGTTTTGCCAACTAAACTTGACAACCAAGCTTGAGATAGCAACCTTGCGAGTTCGACCGAGCAGTGCTCTAACAGTTTGGTATCTTCTTTATTCTCGGGTATCAAGTGTTTTTGCTTAACGAAATTGCGGTACAATTGTGGTGTTATAATGTCTATGTTTGTTTCAATTGCTTCCGGTTAAGAGAATGATTGTTCAAGTCAATTTTATGTATTGTTTATGGCTTAACGAAATAAGAGATCATTTGTTTAGTCCAATTCGATTCCGGATAATAGAAACTAAGTTTATTCTGATCTTAGTTAGACTTATCAAATTGAAGGATTCGGTTATTAAAGTCTAATTGAATGCCTTGACAAGAAAAACTAGTTAACGAACCTAGTGTTTGTATTGTCTAAAGAGAAAGGTCTAAGTTATTTTATGAATAATTAGAGCCTGATGAGAGAAATAAAGTTAATTCTGATCTTTATTTTGGTCTTATTGAAATAAGCGATTGTATGCTTACAATCAATTTAACAAGGAAACTAAGTTTCTTAGTCAATTTGTTAAACTATTAGGGAAAATTGCTTCGGGCAATAGTTTTCCTTGATAACATATTAAAACTAAATTACTTACAGTTTCGGGAACTAAGTTTCTTAGTCAAGGAAACCTTCGTGCTTAACTCTTATAGGTTGTTTACAATTCTTTTAGATTTGTAAGATCCTTTCAGTTTGACCTTTATTTGCTTGAACCTTTTTCATTTTGTGACAAAAAGGGGGAGAAATATATGGAGTAAACAAGTGATTTGCAATCAATAAAGAAAGGACAATTGTGCTTAAACGATATATCTAACGAAAGAGTAAAGCATTGACTAAGGGGGAAAAACATATCATATTGTTGTTGTAGTTATTTGGACTACAAAAAGGGGAATAACCAAGATGTTCGGATTGAATATCTACCTATCTTACCTTTAGGGGGAGTATAAGCTTTGTTATTCAAATGTTAACATAGTCATTTATTGATTGAATATATGCAGGTTACTGTGATGTTGAAACTTGGAATCAAGCGTATGTAAAATGAATTTTTGTAATTTGTTTATCCATATATATTAAGAGTTTTGTCACTAAAATTGACAAAGGGGGAGGTTATTAGAGCATAGCTTGGTTGAACCTACCAAGCGTTGGTATGTCAAGTTTGGTTGTCATATTTTATTATGTCAAAACTCATCTAAGAGTCGCTTGATTATGTACTAGAGACAACATCGTTTAGGTTAGACTAGAAAGACTAAGAATGTTGAGACATACAAGTATTACTCGAAGACCTGAAGAACGTGAAGAAGTAACGAACTACAACGACGACATCATCCTTCCTCTTGAGGTTAGTAATATTGACTTGAACTGTTTCATTCCTAACGTATCTTTCAAGTCGTGTTATATTGAAAACATAACTGCGAAGCTGTGTATTGGATATATTAATCTAGTAGTGAGACATGATCATAGATAATAATATTAGGGAATTAGACTACGAAGTATAATGCTTATCTTTTGAACTTCGTAGATATGACATCGACATAATCTTATGAATGCTATATTGTGATTAGGCGTATGGGTAAAAGATAAGATTTCATCCTAGGAAACAATATTTTACATTTGTTTAAAGGAAGTACATTCATGAACTTGTTTTATGAATCGAAAGGGAAATAGCTTGGCTTATTGGTACGGCTATTCATTGCAAATCTTTGGATTACCAATATGCGTGAGATGGTAGAACCAATCCTAACTTTGTTATGTATCTTGGTACGACTAATCACAATGTCTGACTTATGATTTGGTATGACTAGTTTTGATTAATTAGTGTAACCGATCCTAAGTAATCACCTGAGATGGTATGATCGATATTTGTAATTGGTGTGACCGATCCTAGTAATTGGTGTGACCGATCACAGAGTGTTATGTAATTGATGTAATCGGTCCTAGTAATTGGTGTAACCGATCCTAGTAATTGGTGTAACCGATCCTAGTGACTGGTGTGACCGATCACAAGCAATACCATGAGTATATGGTAACCGGTCCAGGTAATTGATGTAGCCGATCCTGGTAACTGATGTAATCGGTCCTGGTAACTTGTGTGACCGATCACAAGTATTTCCATATTAAGGTGTAACCGATCCTAGTGATTGGTAGAATCTATTGAACCCATGAATGTGATTTGATATTTGATCAATCACATAGTGATCTTGGAATATAGGTAAACCAATTCTAAACTTGTTTGGAAGTGTGGTATAACCGATTCCAAGAATGTAAATCCGTGTAAATATGAATAAGGATTTTATAGTGAAAAGATGTCAACATACTTTGAACACGTTCAGCAACTCTTATCATTTATTGTTCAAAGATATTCCTTAGTACTCAAGGAGATCCTGTGCCGAAATAAATTGAGAATCTTTTAATTAAGGTTTTTGGTTTTATATACTTTAATTACCAGCAATTAAATGCATATCTCTAAAGAATAAAAATTAGTAATGTGCATTACTAATTGGAGATTTTCTATTGAGAGATTTTGGAAAATATTGGACAAGCATTTACTAGAATTATGAAAATCAAATCTTTCCATTCATTGCATATCTTGAGAATATTTTCGGTTTTGGAAATTCCTTGGTGTCCAAACATCCCTGGTCTATAAATACCTAAGTTTGCATTTTTAGCAAACTATCCTAAGGCTAAGCCTTATGGGCTAGATTAGCAGAAATGTGTTGCAATTCAAAAAAAAAAGTGTTGTTTATTTGTTAACACTAATTCTCTCTCCTACCAGTTGCTAGCATGTGAACTAGCAACTAGATAGTTACGCTGAATGATTCAGCGCTGAAAAAACCACCTTTTCGCGGAATTAAACAACGCCGACAAGAATATTCCAAGCATCTACGCTGAATGGTATAGCGCCGGGTGATGGCGCTAAATGGAAACGCGCCACACCTTTGCGATGTACCATTCAGCGCTTGACCTTTTTTTACCTTTTTACGCCATCTAATTAAGTTTTGTTTTACGCCATCATTCTTTGTTTTCTCACACTCCTGTTACACCACCAACAACTATGTTTTCAAATTTTGAATTTTGAAAAGTTTGAAAATTTGTTTCAACGGTTGTTTGTTTCAAAATTTTAAAATTTGCCAAACTAAGAAATTATTTCATTACATTGCAAAACAATGTTACAATGTTTTTTGAAATTAAAAAGTACATTGAAATTAAAATTCTACTTCTAAAAGTTTAAAAAGTACATTGAAATTAAAATTCTACTTTTAAAAACTAAAAAAGTACATTGAAATTAAAATTCTACTTCTAATTCAAACTTAAAAATGAACTTCTAAATAACTTAAATTATTACTCATAAATCACTTTAATTTAAGGGATTGGTTCTAAGCCATTACGAACCAAAATCTCGTTCCTCCATTTTTTGTAAAGGGGTTTCTCCCAATCCTCTACTTCATTCAAATTTTGGCGTAGGATCTTCAAGTCCGCTTCTCTTTGTTGGGTTTGTGCCAAGATTGTAGTGTTTTCCATATTCTTCTTAAGGAACTCTTCCTCTGTTTCATACTTGATAACCCTTTGTGCTTGTGTTTTTTCAAGAATGCTCTTGTCAATACCTCTGCACATTCAACATTGTTGGTATTTTCTCTACTTTTAATGTAGCTCCTCAAGATAGACAGGGATATTGTATTTTTCTTACTGTTCCATTTATCAAATCCTTTGAAATCTTGAAAATACAAATCATCCAAACAAGCATATGTTAGCTCACCCAATGCCGGCATAACTACTTGACGTTTTGCAGGGTCACCAATGGAATTACTGTTAACATTTACCAATCTACAGGAAGGATGCCAAGCTCAAACTCTCTAAAATGAAAGCTCTTGGTTTTTTTTCCACCATCTCTCAGCTATGGCTTCAACTAAACCTCTATCCACATTGGTAAAATTAAACTTAAAGACAGAAGAAAACCCACAATTATCACAGTATTGTCGTGCTATCAGATTATCTTTCGCTACAATTTGGTATAACGTTTCAACCTCATTAAAACTTCCTCTAAAGTTTATAGTCCGAGCATCGATCAAATTATTACATACATGCCTATATGTACCCTTTGCCGATACTATATCCAAAGCATCTATATGTTATTCCATACTCATACTACAATCAATAACAAAAGAAAAAAAATCAATCACATTTTATCATTTTCATCATAATCATGTAAATTTCATACAAATTCATACAAATTTACCTACAAACGAATCATACAAATCATCATTCATCTTCATCAAAAATAATCAAAATTTCATTATTTTTTTTCATTACAAATAATCAAATTAATCCCCAAAAATAAATTTCATCACAAAAATTCAAATTAAATCATACAATACTAAATATATCATCTAAATCATCTAAATAACAAATACCAATCATCAATTTCATAAAAAAAAATCATGATAATCGAAAATCAAAAAAAAAAAAAAAAACCCTTAAACTTCAAAATCTTACCTAAATCGATTTCGTGGACGGAATCGCTCCAAAACAATCTCAAATAATTCCAATCATGTTGATGTTCAAACCCACGATGCGATTTGAGAAGAAAATCACTGGAACGAATTCTCTACTACATGCATTTTCGGAAGCTTTGGGTGAGGATGAAAGAAAATGGGGAAGAAGGAAGAAGATCGAGCTTCTTTTAGTTTAAGTCGATTTATCCGACGATGAACGATTCAGCGCCTGGCGATGAATGATTCAGTTTTTTTACCAAGTTGACTGGTCAAGCGCTGATTAGTGCAGCGAAAGCAGAAACGATGAATGGTTCAGCATTTGGTGCTGTTTTGTTCAGCGACTAGCATGCTAGATTAGCACTCCCATAAGACTTAGGTGGTTGTACTAGCTGACGTGGATTGCCAATCTAGCTGCTAGATTAACACACCATAAGTCTTAGCCTAAGAGTCAGACAAACTTTATCTTTTTGGTATTTCTGGTGGAGCCGTCTATCCGGAGAGGAAAGTACCCTAATTAGGCAAAATCTCTTACAAGCGCTCGTTTAAAGACTTTTGTGGGATCAAGAAGCTCTACGAGTACCGTTGGTGGGAAACTAGATAATTGCAGTGTTATTAGTTTTCGATTGATTTGATTGACTTACGATTGTTGAAACTTTGAATGCACCTAGTTTGTTTATTCTTGAGAATCTTCTCTTCTGATATAAGATTCACTCAAACTAGATCGAAGTATCGACGAGATCTTTAGAACTGTTTGTAGATCTAAAGACATCTTGTGATAATCCATTGTTAACAGACTCTGTTCTGTGCGTGATTGATCACAAGAGATTCAAGTGGTGTTGTGCAGGTTTTAATTGAAGATTAAAGAATATTTGAAGACGAAGAAGATTTCTTATTGGTTTCTCATATCTTTGTGTTGCACAAACCTTGATCGGCTGGGATCCAACTAGAATCGGATTTATTCGATTGATTAGTTGCGTGAGATCGGCATTCTAAATATATCTCTTTGAGATTTATTTGGATTAAGTGTGAATCTAAACTTGGCTACTTCGGTAGTTATTGGATAGATTGATCTAACTAGGCAAAGGAGTTTATTAGCTTAAACGGAAGAGCCTTTGCTTATGACTTGAGATATCTTTATCTAGAAAGAATCAATAGAGTTGTTACCAAACAGATTTATTGTTCCTTTATTGTTTGGAATACGATCCAAAGGAATTGTTCCGGTGCGTGCACTCATCGAATTCGGAAGCGCAGGGATACCGAGGAAACTAAGTGAACTAGGGGTAGTTGCTTGGTCTCAACTATACAAATTTGTTTTAGATTTTGCATTACGACTTAATTATGAGAGTATTCATTTCTGGACTTGGTCCTGGGGTTTTTCTGCATTTGCAATTTTCCTCGTTAACAAAATCTTGTTGTGTGATTTACTTTTCTATTTCCGCAATTATATTTGTTTATATAATTCGAAGTAAATTACACAAACGTTAACTTCGCTTTACTTGATAGTGATCCTATAGAGTTTGGTTAAGTCCGAACCTATTATCAAGTAATCACACTTTAGTAGTCGTATTGTTTCGATCTCGTATCCATAGACAATCACACAAAGTGTGAATACCGGTTTGTAGTATTGTCTCGACTTTTTCCATAGACAATCACTTTCGGTAAGAGGATTTATAGGTGGATAAATTAAAGATTGTGGTGTATTTGGGTACCCTCGTCTTTTCTAAAGATGAATAGATAGGTATGATAATTCATTGACGGTCTAGTAACAAAGAAGGATTCCTTAATCATATCTCTCTCTATTGCTTACAACTTTTTAATTATTTTATTTATTTTCTTTAAAACCTTAAAAAAAAAACTTTGTTAACGCACTTGACAACTAAAACATGTTTTTATATTATTCATTAGTAAATTAGAAGATTAGAAGATAAGTGAATTAATTTCTACACCTATAATACGCATTAGATTTTGACACACACAATTTACATGATTTTAGTATCAAATACATACTTGTTTTAGCTACAATTCTTGCATATTACCTTGTTATTACTCTTGTTTTACTTTGTTTGTTTTTATTAGGTGAATCATCCTAAAATGAGTGAAAATATCTACAAAAGAGCCAAAAAGTGAAGTACCCAAGTATTTAAGCGTCTAAGGCCAAGATAAGTAGAAGAAGTGCGACAAAAAGAAGTAAAGAATGTCAAACATACAAGAACAAACCAATGAGAAGGATATGAACCTCAAAAGTTAGTAGTTCCTTAACATATTTTTTAGATAATGAAGAGCCGAAGGTTGCGCAAAAAAAAATAAGGTCATTCCGAGGTCCGATGAAGAAGTTATGGACAAAAAAGTATGTTGAAAATATAAGGAAAAAAACCATGACAACCCCAAATAAAAACCATGAAGATTCTCAGAGATTTTTGGACATAGAGAAGTCGATTTCGGTATTTAAAGCGTGAGGGTCTTATAAAATAACCATGTCGACTCTTCCAGCTTTCCAGACAAATAGTTTGACTTATTTTTGATGTTTAGAGTCGTCGTGGTCGTGGCAAAGAACTGTGACGACTGTAGCAAAAGTAAAAGGAAAGTTTTGACACATTTTTTACTTCTGGAAGGAAAAGGCTTGACCCCGATGGGATATTAGTCCTATATTTCGTGAAGAGTATCTAAGGAGACTCACAAGACATTAATAAGATATCTTTTACATAACTTTGGAAGTCTTGGAGGAGAGAAACAACAAACTGAGCAAAAGCTAGGGTTTTGAAGCGGTTTTCATCAATTGTAACAATTTCTATTCTAGTTTATCATATGTATATCATGGATTCTACTATATCTATGAGTATATATAAGCACCTAATCGATAGCGGATAAATTCCAAGTTCTAAACAATTTGATTTAGTATATGAATCTATTTCGATATTTTCACATGATTTCCTTTTACTATATGCTTGCTTGGCAGATAATTTAGGTAGCCAACTAATTCAGTTTGTTAATTAATCTAAAGCCAATAAAAATTGTGAGATACATGTAATAGTAAAACGAGTCTTAACAAGTAGAAAACGCGAAACCTTGCAGAAGGATTATGTGGAGTATTCGCATGTATAGACAACATTAGTAAGCAGACCGAGCTTATGCGTTTGATGCTTGGATCAAAATAATATACATAAGTTAATGAATTCGACTAAGCAACACTTTTAAAGCTTATTCTAGGTGGCTCATACAGATAAAAACTGGTAGTCCAAACACTTGCGTATCCAATGACATTTGGAATTTAAGGATAACCGAGTTTATTGTTATTCTACGGTTGGTTATAATTTGTAATTAGTGAAGAATGGATAAATATACTAATTTGATGAATGTTTAGTAATGAATCAGGACTCCTTGATCATACCTCTCTTTTGATTTCAGATCAACTTCAATTGCTTTCTTATTTACTTCGTTTGAAAACCAAAACAAAACCCCCTTTGGTGCCATTATGACAGATAAGACTCCATTCTTTTCGTGGGAAAAAAACCTGAATTATATTATGTTACTTGTTGATAGAGTGGAATTAAGATCACTAACTTGTTGCACCCATGACCGCATCACGAAGAGATGGAGGATGTTCTCTTTGGGCGACGGAGGTTCCTCATTTTAGAGTGGAGCGACTGAGGCTTCACTTCTGGGGTGAAGTGATTGAGGTTCCTTTCCACGGAGTGATAGGAGCTCTTTCGGATGATGGAGTCTCTCCGCTTAGGTACCTTGCTTCTTCGGTTTTGCTCTATCTTTAATTTCTTACTCGGAAGTCGAACCTCGTCCTGAACCTCTTTCTAGTTTGAGTTTTGGGCTTTGTCTTGACCAAGATTATGTTTAAGTCCAGATGTTTCTCAACATGGCCTGACAACTTTATCATACTTGTGGGCTTGAGTACTTGGACTAGGTTGAAAGTTTTAGAAAAATGATATTTTTGCTTCGGATCGTAAAAAGATTGTTTTACCCTTAGTCAAAAAGTCACCATCTACATTAAATCCCCTACTCAGCGTGGAATTGCAAGTGTTGCGTGTTGAGTATATAGATGATGCGTGCCGTTCTTCCGAAATTATAATCACTTTATTGAATAAGCTTTATCAGGGTTTTGTTGAATCACCTTCATTGGCTCTGTCAACTGCATCTGGTAGAGTTTGACTATGAAAATTTCATTAAAAGATATTCCTGAGACGAAGTTGCTCTCCGTGAGCTAAGGAGTAGTTTTCGATGACTACACGCAAGTCCCTGTGTTAACACATCTTTATTTGTAAGCTTTCTTTGACTTGAGCTTGAATCTGAATACTCCCACTTATGCATTTACTCATCATTTCTAAATGGCAATTAGCTGAGACGTGTCTGGAGTGGTGAACCTCTACCATGATCTTATGATTACTAAAATTCTTCCCAAAATGAGTGAAAACCCTAATTTAGAGATTTCGTTGATGAAAATCTGAATTTGAGTTCCACTTGTATCAAAATAGGAAATGAATGTGTAAATGGTGAAGTGATGGAGGCTCTACGCCTCGAGTGATAAAAACTCTTTAGAATGACGGAGTCTCTCTAATTGGGCAGACCGGGCTTCTTCGGTTTTGAGCTAGCTTTTCTTACGCGGAAGTCGAACCTCGTCTTGTACCTTTTCCTGGATGGAGCTTTGGCCTTTTTGTTAACCAAGATTATGTTTAAGTTTAAATGCTTCAGGGCTTGACAAGTGATCATACTTGTGGGCTTGAGTATTTGGACTAAGTTGGACGTTTTGGCAGAATGACGATTTTGCCATGGACTACAAAAATATTGTTTTTCTCTTGGTCCAAAAATCACCATCTACACAAATGAAAAAGGTTTTATAGAATGCTAGGTAGTCTTGAATGCATCGTTGGTGTGGATGGGATGCCATGTTACTTTCCAAAGATAGTGTAAAGGTCATTATGCAAATCAACTGTTTTTTTGGAAGCCTTAGATACATATGATTGATGGATATGGCATGCTTGTTTTCAAATTCAGGATCACAAAATGACATATATAACTCACCTTAGTTTGAAGAACTAAAATATGGAATCACTCTTATTGTACATGTGTTTGAGGGTGAAAACGGTTTCTGCTGATTTCGGTAATTTCGCGTGAGTGGGTGAGCGAGTCTAAACCCTAAATAATGTACTGCAAGGGAGTACTTTAGATTCGAGAGATCAATCTGTACAAATCCGGCCTAAACCAAGAAATGGCCGTTCCAGAATTGCTTCGGTCACAAAGTGAAGGAGAAGGGTTGGTTTTAGGGAGGGAAGCGAAGAAAGTGTTGAGACCAGAATAGTTGATTCTAGAAGAGTAGTTGTTTGACTTGTATCAGAAAGTGAAAGCTAACATATGGGAAAGCTAGCAAGTGGTTTCTGAGTGTTGTATGCTCTTGACCAAAACTTGTTGTTTGGTGGAAATATGTAAGACCTATTTATACAAGTCGTAACAAAACGTACTCTGGTCTCGTAAGAAATGGGAACGGCTGAGTAAAGTGGAAAGAGGTGGTAACGGGTAACGCCTGGAATTGATGTTCCATAATGAAAGAAACGTTTCACCATTACTCCTTGTATTTACTAACCGACTCATTCTTATGACACTTTCTTGTAACGGGCGTAGTGTACGCCGCACGCTGTAAACCGCCAAACCAATACCCTGATGAGCATCCCCCAGTTTGTGACATGTGTTGATGTCTCGAGTGTTTTCGTGGAAAACGTGTAGCATGTTGTTGTTGCTTTTCAAGTTGAGCTTGGGAGACTTGCCGGCTCGGTGGTGACCCTCGACGGTCGAGATTTTGCATCTTGAGAGGAAGGGTAGCCGTTGATTGTTGCAACCCTTCGTTTTGGCAATGGCGTCGTGCATGGCTTTGGCATGTGTTAGGCGCGACCAAAATTAGGGTTTAGTACAAACCGTGATGTTTGGCTTTGGGCCGCAAGCTTCCATGCGTTATGTGGCGAACTTGTGTGGCTGAGATTTGTATCTCAGATGGAAGGGCAACCGTTGATTATTGCAGCCCTTCGTTTGGCAGCCAGCGGCATGACCGGTCTGGTTTTGGCATGCTCGTGCATGTTTTAGGCGCGACCAAAATTAGGGTTTAGTACAAACAGTGATGTTTGGCTTTGGGCCGCAAGTTGCCATGCGTTAGTTGGCGAACTTGTGTGGCTGAGATTTACATCTCAGATGGAAGGGCAGCCGTTGATTATTGCAACCTTCTTTTGGTAGCCAGCGACATGACCGGTCTGGTTTTGGCATGCTCGTGCATGTTTTAGGCGCGGCCAAAATTTAAGGTTTGGCACAAACCGTGTAGTTTTGGCATTGGGCCAGAAGTTGCCACGCGTTGGGTGGCAAACTTGGACGGCTGAGATTTGCATCTCAGGAGAAAGGGCAGCCGTTGATCGTGGCTACCTTCCGTTTGTAGCATGGCAACTTTGTCTAAATTAGGGTTTGGCATGCTGAAACCCTAATTAGCGCCCTTTACTAGAATCGCTGTAGAATTCTCGTACGGACTCGGATTTTGACGGTCCGCCCCTCCATTCGACCGGAAAAGAATTTTCTATCTCTCCACTATAGGATATTTAGGTTTTGAGCTCGTTCGGGAGGTGAAAACAGCCCGACAGTAAAACTCAGGAAGAATTCAGGAGGATGTTGCGGGCCCGAGGTGGCATAGCCGCGCCTGTGTCATGGCGGCATGGATGGCATGGCTTTTTGGTATGCACGTGAGTCATGTTGGCGTGGCTTTGGGAAGCTAGCACGTTTTTGGAAGCTAGCGTGTTTTGGGAAGCTAGCCTCTTTTGCGACCGTGGCAGGTTTGGAGCAACCTGATTGGTCAATGAAAGTAGGGGACCAGCAAGCTTTGGCATAGTTCAGGCGCGTCCAAAATTAGGGTTTGGTATATACGAAGATGTTGTCGATCAATACTAAGGGTTCTTCCGTGGAACATGACACATGTATATATAAAAAAAAGGTACCCTGGTAATTCTTACGTAGGCATGCTGATTGATTCAATAAATGCGCTAGTGGTCATAGTGACGTCATGTCAGATGTACGTTTTATGATTTTAACCCTAAGCTAAAAACCACCATCAACATTAAGTCCCCTGCTTAGCTCGGAACAAGAAAATTGTTGCGGGGTAAGCATAAGATGGTGACAGGCAAGGGCAAAATCGAAACGGCAAGTCATTAAAGATGGCTAGGAAGATTCGTCTAACCTTTTTCGAGAGTATTTTGAGAATCCGTGATCCTTGTGTTGGCGGTCTTGCATGAATTATTCTTGCGTCGTTACTAGCTAGACCGTGAAATAGTAGATGCGGTTGCTGGTTGAGATGCACGATGTAAGCTTGGTTTGGTCATGTGTTACCTTGGAATGGGAGCCGGAGGCATTGCGCGGCTTGGAATGGAGCCGCTAGCGATCGGCTTGGAAGGGAGCCGTCAGCATTGGTCGGCTTGGAAGGGAGCCTTCAGCGTTGGTCGGCTTGGAAAGGAAATGTCAGCATTGGTCGGATTGGAAAGGAGACGCTATCATAAACTTGGCGCGGGCGCTGGCTTCAGTTCCGTGGAATGATGGCAACTTGCTTCAGTTCTGTGGAAGGATGACGATTGGCTTCAGTTCCGTGGGATGATGGCAACTTGCTTCAGTTCCGTGGAAGGATGATGACTGGCTTCAGTTTCGTGGAATGATGGAAACTTTGTCTAAATTAGGGTTTGGCATGCCGAAACCCTAATTAACGCCCCTTACTAAAATCGTTGTAGAATTCTCATACGAACTCGGATTTTGACGGTTCGCC
The DNA here is from genome assembly GCA_023531295.1 of Papaver armeniacum. NCBI lineage: Eukaryota > Viridiplantae > Streptophyta > Magnoliopsida > Ranunculales > Papaveraceae > Papaver > Papaver armeniacum. Next base: position 19,305 of record JAJJWW010016773.1, read on the forward strand.
CCTCCATTCTGATCGGAAAAGAATTTCCTATCTCCGCGCTCGGGAATATTTAGGTTTTGAGTTCGTTTAGGAGGCGAAAACAGCCCGACAGTAAAACTCAGGAAGAAATCAGGAGGGATGTTGCGGGCCCGAGGTGGCATAGTCGCGCCCAGTCATCTATTCCGTTCATGGAGCGAGAAGGAACCTTTATTTTTCAAACTCTAGAAACTCCACCCGCATGAAAAGAGGTATCGACCCTCTTCGCTTTCGTTGCTCAAATGCGGATCCGTGCTTTCGTTTGCAGTGTCTATCCAAAGTGGATTCCAAAATTTACCAAACTCCATTGCATTCTTGGGATGGATGGATGAAATATATGCTCGGTAACGATTATGTCGTGGGCTAATCTTGGAGATTGTAGTTGCGTTGTCGGTCCATCCTTGACTTTATCTTGTTCAGTGTCTGGACCTTCTGATTGCGATGTTGAAATACTGTGGATGATTGTATGGTAGAAATATTCCAAAGCCACAGGATGAAATAGATGAGTTGGGAGACATTCTGTTGCCGATGTCTTTGCTATCAAGTCTTCAAGGACTTTGTTCCAAGAGATATCCTTCGAACCAGCTTATGAATCTTGGACTATCGTGTGGAATGGGATGCGGTGAGCAGTCCCGGTTATATTTCTGTTAGATCCGATGGCATGGCCGAATATGTGAATGCATCTTTGTGGCGTGCCTTTGGAGTCTTCGATGCACATGTACGACTTCATGTTGAGAAATTCCTGCGGCTCGTAAAACTTTGGCAGTGATGATGTTGAAATCAGAAATAACTAGGTTGAGGGGAGTGAAAGCGTCCCGTGCTGATAGTCCCCATGTGTAGTTTACATGTTTATATCCGATATGGTCGGCGGGTTGACCATGATAAAGATATCACCATCTCGCATCCGTACTGGTGACTCTATTAGTTCTTCCATGTGAAACTGAAATATGGAGAAGTACGGATTACCCTTGTAGCGGTTGTTACTATGGTCAAGCTGTGGCTGGTATCAACAAATGAGCAGCAGTTCTTGGAAGAAGCTGTGATCGTAGAGACTACATTATCGTAGAAACAAAATAGGTCGGCTGGAATTGCACGGGCATCCATGGAAGCAAAGGGATTGGCTGGATGCGTAAGCGAGTAAACTGCCCACGACTACGAGGTTTAGCGAGATGGATCAAAAAGTGTCCACAACTGCGATCCTTGGCTGGTTGTGATCACGATCCTTGACAGGGAGGAGTGTGGTGGCTACGACACGATCTTTGGCAAGAAGAAGTGGCGTTGAAGCGGATTCGGCTCTCGGAGAGGATGTTGAAGCTTATGGAGCAAAAACGAAGCTTTCGGCCCGGATCCTGGAGCAGGCTTATTGAGAGAATGGGACGGAGCGTCTTCGCTCTGGAAGCGGAGCGGCTTCCCGAGAGAATGTTGAAGCGGAGCGGCTTCTGGTGACGGTTGGAGATGTCACGTTTGAAGAAACGTTGGGGCAGCAGCGGCCCTGGCTCTGGTGACTGGAGGTGTAATAACTGAAAGAACATTTTCTGCGTCGCTGGTGTTGACAGGTGGCGTATTAACGTCGCTTTGTTAGGAGGCATGAAGAATCTGCGATCCTTGCATTCGCGGCTTGGCATAAAAAAAATTTGGCCATTGAGTGTTGGCGGCAGCGCTGCAACTTTGGCTACTGATCGGTAGCGGTGGCACTGCAACTTGGTCCGTGAGACGGTCCTCTGGCTGGCTATGGAAAAGGGGGATGGCGCTTCCCCTGCCGGCTAAGGAATGGCTCATGGCGCTGTTGGCTAGGACGCGAGCTGTTGGCGTCGATTTGACATGGAGCCGCTGGTGTTGGTTTTTGAAGTGGAGCCGCTAGCATTGTCTCGGCGTGCGCCATCTTGTCTTGGTGAGCCGTCAACGTCGGTCGCTCAGCTTGGGACGCGGGGCTGTCGGTGCAATCTGTTATGGGCGGAGAAGTTGAGCTGGAAAGGCGCAAGCTGTTGGCGTTGGAAAGATGTAAGATGTTAGCGCTGGAAGAGATGCAAGATGTCGACGCTAGAAGGATGCAAGCTGTTAGTGCTCGTATTATTGTCTTTATTTCCATGTCTTGGTGCTAGCGGCAGAGTGGTAGCAATAAAGCAGGTGAACATATTCCAGGTACGTATCTCCGTGTTTCTTCTTTCTTTTTGCTCTTCTATTGTTGGTGCAAACCCTAGCCATAGGCATGTCCGCCATAGTTTTACGAGCGACGACGTCCTGACTGCGAGAAGTCCCCAGTCACTCCTTGTCGTGTGATAACTGGTAACTGAGCCGTTTGGTGACTGAGCCATTGATGAAGATGATGAAAACACTTATGAAAGTAACGCTGAGTCTTCCTCCGGCGAGCCCGCAAATGAGTCGGTAAGTTTACGCGTTCTTCTCCTCCTTCTTCTTTTTGTTTTTTGAAACAAAACTAAAACGTAATGTCGCAGGGAGGAATCGTTTCCGAAGATGGCCTTGAGGTGGGGACCCATCACGATGAAGATCCAACCGTGGAAACCGCGCCTGCTGGTGGTTTGGAAATGAAGGTTGATAGCACTACGACCCAGATGGTGGAAAGTATTCCGGCGACTGTTGGCGCAATCGTAGCCGGGATGCGATCCACGGATTCGATTGCGGGCGCCATTTTTACTCCTCCATATTTGACTCCCCATGAAGACCACGTGTTGATTGGAGGCTTCAGTGTACCAGCTAAGCGTGCAGAGTTGTATACCAGGATGTGGGAAAAATACGAACATATTGCCACAACCAAAAAGCTCACTAGCCGATTTGCGTTGGTCAAGCGTGTGGAAGAAGCTTTATCTTCAATTCATCATATGTGCAACATGACTGGTCACACTGTTTCCGGAGATGTGATCTCAAGCTGGAAGTTTCACCGGAATATGTGCGTAGACTTTGAGTTTAATGCCTCCTGGTTCTGTAAGGGATTTTCCGAGATCCAAAGACTGCAGGCTGAAACGGTTGATGGTCCTTCCGCGGATTTGATCAGTCAATAAGAGATAGAAATCGAGAAGTTGTCCCAGGAGTTGAAACTGAAGCGGGCGGCTCTTCAAAGCGTGGGAGACATTTTCTCCAAGAAGAACGAGTCGTTGTTGAGTGATTTTCCTTGAGCGTTTTATTTTTCTGAACCTCCTTTCCTTAGGTTTTTTTTTTTTTTTGAAAGGCGAAGAAACGCCTAGTTTATGGTTCGGTTTTTTCCGGTTTTTTGGAATGATAGATGATTGCTTTTTATAAGAGTTTTGGATTATTTTGGAATAATAGCCTTTTGATCAATTGGTATGTTAAAGTCTGAATTTGCGAGTGTAAGTAGCAAATCATCCGGGAAAATTGTGAAACCGTGAATGTTGCACGTGAAGGAAAAGATAAGAAACCTTGGGATGATTGGGTCATCGACTTCCATGGAAAATGTGAAAATCCAAACGACATGTTATGTAAATATGATCTGGCAAACTTACTCGTTTTAGGGTCTTTCACCAAAACTGAATTTTCAGGGAGTGAATATGAGTTTTCACGCGACTTCCCTCGTTGTTGTGCGAAGTCCGCAGTCACTCTTTTGTTGTATGTGGAACACTTTCACGACGATCCATGGTAAGGCAGAGAATCCCTAGTCCCCAGACGCAATTCTCCTTAAACCCATTCGCTGGTAGGATGATGGAAACCAGAGTTGAATTTGTAACCGAGAGATTAATCTCCCACTGTGGTCGCCAATTGTTTGAGGGTGAAAACGGTTTCTGCTGATTTCGGTAATTTCGCGCGAGTGGGTGAGAAACTGAGTCTAAACCTTAAACAATGTACTGCAAGGGAGTACTTTAGATTCGAGAGATCAATCTGTACAAATCCGGCCTAAACCAAGAAATGGCCGTTCCAGACTTGCTTCGGTTACAAAGTGAAGTAGAAGGGTTGGTTTTAGGGAAGGAAGCGAAGAAAGTGTTGAGACCAGAATGGTTGATTCTGGAAGAGTAGTTGTTTGACTTGTATCAGAAAGTGAAAGCTAACAGATGGGAAAGCTAGCAAGTGGTTTCTGAGTGTTGTATGCTCCTGACCAAAACTTGTTGTTTGGTGGAAATAGGTAAGACCTATTTATACAAGTCGTAACAAAACGTACTCTGGTCTCGTAAGAAATGAGAACGGCTGAGTAAAGTGGAAGGAGGTGGTAACGGGTAATGCCTGGAATTGATGTTCCATAATGAAAGAAACATTTCACCATTACTCCTTGTATTTACTAACCGATTCATTCTTATAACACTTTATTGTAACGGGCGTAGTGTACGCCGCACGCTGTAAACCGCCAAACCAATACCCTGATGAGCATCCCCCAGTTTGTGACATGTGTTGATGTCTCGAGTGTTTTCGTGGAAAACGTGTAACATGTTGCTGTTTCTTGGAAAGTTGAGCTTGGGAGACTTGCCGGCTCGGTGGTGACCCTCGACGGTCGAGATTTTGCATCTTGAGAGGAAGGGTAGCCGTTGATTGTTGCAACCCTTCGTTTTGGCAGCCAGCGTCGTGCATGGCTTTGGCATGTGTTAGGCGCGGCCAAAATTAGGGTTTAGTACAAACCGTGATGTTTGGCTTTAGGCCGCAAGTTGCCATGCGTTAGGTGGCGAACTTGTATGGCTGAGATTTACATCTCAGATGGAAGGGCAGCCATTGATTATTGCAACCCTTCGTTTGGCAGCCAGCGGCATGACCGGTCTGGTTTTGGCATGCTCGTGCATGTTTTAGGCGCGACCAAAATTAGGGTTTAGTACAAACCGTGATGTTTGGCTTTGGGGCGCAAGTTGCCATGCGTTAGGTGGCGAGCTTGTGTGGCTGAGATTTACATCTCAGATGGAAGGACAGCCGTTGATTATTGCAACCCTTCGTTTGCGCGGCCATGGCATGACCGGTCTCGGTTTTGGCATGCTCGTGCATGTTTTAGGCGCGGTCAAAATTTAGGGTTTGGTACAAACCGTGTAGTTTTGGCATTGAGCCAGAAGTTTCCACGCGTTGGGTGGCGAACTTGGACGGCTGAGATTTGCATCTCAGGAGAAAGGGCAGCCGTTGATCGTGGCTACCTTCCGTTTGTAGCCTGGCAACTTTGTCTAAATTAGGGTTTGGCATGCTGAAACCCTAATTAGCGCCATTTACTAGAATCGATGTAGAATTCTCGGACGGACTCGGATTTTGACGGTCTGCCCCTCCATTCGACCGGAAAAGAATTTCCTATCTCTCTACGATGGGATATTTAGGTTTTGAGATCGTTCGGGAGGTGAAAACAGCCCGACAGTAAAACTCAGGAAGAATTCAGGAGGGATATTGCGGGCCCGAGGTGGCATAGCCGCGCCTGTGTCATGGCGGCATGGATGGCATGGCTTTTTGGTATGCGCGTGCGGCATGTTGGCGTGGTTTTGGGAAGCTAGCGCCTTTTGAGAAGCTATCGTGTTTTGGGAAGCTAGCCTCTTTTGAGACCGTGGCAGGTTTGGAGCAACCTGATTGGTCAATGAAAGTAGGGGACTAGCAAGCTTTGGCATAGTTTAGGCTTGGCCAAAATTAGGGTTTGGTATATACGAAGATGTTGTCGGTCAATACTAAGGGTTCTTCCGTGGAACATGACACATGTATATAAAAAAAGGTATCGTGGTAATTCTTACGTAGGCATGCTGATTGATTCAATAAATGCGCTAGTGGTCATAGTGACGTCATGTCAGATGTACGTTTTACGATTTTAACCCTTAGCTAAAAACTACCATCAACAACATGATACCATCAGCGGAAATAAATGGATTATAATGTATTATATGTTGAACGAAACCTATCCACGATGGTCAATTCTAGTGCAAGTCTACATTCGGACCTACAAATTACGTGATAGGAAGTATTTTAACACGAAAAAAATGGCTCTGAGAAAGGATGTTGGACGATCATTTAGAATTTCGAAGTTGAAGTTTACCATACTTTATGGCCCATATCATTTGTTTAGTCAGATAAAAATGAATACGATTATCCTCACGTGTATAATTTTTCATAATATGCATAATTTTAATAAATCATTTATGACCCATACCTCGTGTACAAGTCATGCCGATGAAATTTTAGGCATTATATCGTGCCATTACGTGGAGTTGGTGCAAGAGAATATAAGGCTATGATAAACACATTTTTGTGTCTAATTTGTCTCGATTTTATATATTGATAGTGCTCATTTTTGTACTTATAATGGTGTTTTATGTGTGAGTAGGTATTTTTGTCCAATAAACACTAAAAGTTGTTAAAGGAACCCAGATGATTTGTTATAGGCACCCATATTTTGGATAAGGGGCACCCAATGATAGCTGCTATAGGAACCCCTACTCTGGATAGGGGGGCCTCTCCTTCCTCTTCTTTTGAACAATATTTTTGGCGGGAACCTGGTGTACAAGCTGCGTATTTTCCCGGGAAGAGCTGGATTAAATTCTGTTGAGTTTTTCTCGATGTTTTACGCTGGGATGGATTGGTACCACCCTGTTACGACTAAACATGGTTGGTAGGTTTTCTAGATTCGAAAATACATGACGTTATGTGGAGTTGGGGCTGAATATGGGAGATGGAAATATTATCGGAATTTCTGAAGTCCCTTGAAGTATTGGAGAGGTTTCTTACGTGGAGATGAGTTGGGATTCACATGATGAGTCAGAACAAAGATTGTAGGTGGCTCAAATTCGAAGAAATAAGTTGGGTTATGCGTGAGAATAAAACACATGAGAGAAAATATTCTCGGGATTGTTTGGTATATAAATGGAAGTTTGCGGTGAGTTTTGGAGAATTTAATATATTTGGGATTAATAATTCTATTCAACCCACTAATCTAACCCACCGTCAAACCCACCGCGTACGTGGCAAGACTTTTTTACTTTTCTTTATGTTCTCTTTCTTGTTGACATGTTCATATATTTCGTTTTTATTTTGGTTTTTAAATTTGGTAAAACACCAAAATCAGATCTTAAAAATTCTCTATTACCATTACTGGCGCCAAAGAAGAAAACTAAAGAAGAACTTGAAACCATCGAAGAAAAATATGAACTACCATTGAAGAAGAACAAAAATACTGCTAGGTAATGTATATGCAAACCCTTAGTATAGATCACATACGTTTTGTTAATCAAGCATCATGAAATTACTTTTTTATTAGGGTTTATATATTTCTTATTTGATTAAGAAAAGGTGATAAACTCCTTATTCTATTTAAACCTAATGAAATTATGTTTCACTTGTTAATCACGCATCTTAATATACCTTGGTTTCATGGATCTGATGATGAAATTTTGGATGATAAATATAATATTTTTTGTTTTGAACTTATTTTTCAGCATGAAGAATTCTGGCTTCTGGCTTCTTCCATCTATTGAATCAAAAATCAAGCTCATTATAATAGAGAAGTATAGAAAATGGAAGGCCTACGCTATTCAGATTTCTTTCAGTGGTATTCATGGTAAAGAGGGAGTAACTATGTGAACACGTCAACAAGAAAGCGAAAATAATGAAAAGTAGAAAAGTCTTGCCACGTATGCGGTGGATTTGACTGGTGGGTTAGATTAGTGGGTTGAATATAATTATTGATTTGGGATTTGTTTCTATATAATTTGGTGTGTATAGACTTCTCATAACCGCGTAAAGAAGATTTGGAAGAGAAGAAAATCCCGTGTATTACTGCCGAAGAAAAGAGCTATTTTTGGGGATTTACTTGCTTTCTACGACACCTGTGGTGTATTTATAGGTTGCTGGGAGTCACAAAAAGGGTTACATACACTTTGGGGGGAGTTTAGAAGCAGAACAGAGTAAAGAAAAAAACCCCAGAGCGAATAGCTGAGTTGCAGTCGAAAAGAAGAAAAAGAACATGGAATCGTCACCTTTTCTTTCAAACTATAACAATTTTCCAACAACTATTCCTGTTAGTATTTCTCTGTAACAAAGCGCTCTGTAACAGTGGGGTCTGTAACAATTATATTTTTTACAAACACACTGCTGAAAAAGCGGGGGTACAACAACCACACCCAATATTTCGCTTAACAATCTGTATGGACAACTCCAATATAATTCCAAGAGAACAACTAGACAGTCAGACTCAATCAATGGAAATATATCCAAGAGTTATATCTCTATTTCACAATGTAATCAACAAATCAAACAGATAGAAATCCGTGAGCCTGATTATTATGTGAAACAACTTGAACGGTACCAAATACCAATGTTCAAGTGTCAATCAATTTAATCAACAACCAAAGGTTAAATTCCCAATTGATTGAACCTACGCACAACCTGTGATATTTCTATTATATAACAAAATATAATGCGGAAAATAAATAACACAGACACCATAAATTTTGTTAACGAGGAAACCGCAAATGCAGAAAAACCCAGGGACCTAGTCCAGATTTCAACACCACACTATATTAAGCTGCTACAGAAACTAGCCTACTCCAAGTTAACTTCGCACTGGAATGTAGTTGAGCCCTAACCAATCTCACACTGATCAAGGTACTGAAAATGCGTGGGGTACAACAACCAAACCCAACAATTCGTTTGGCACTCTGAGAGGACGTACTCCAATATACTTTCTAGAGAATCAACTAGACAGTCCGACTCAAGCTAGAGTAAAGTATATACAAGAGCTTATATCTCTATCTCTCAATTCAATCTATAATCAGCAAATAGAAATATGCGAGCCCGATTGAATATAAGAGTAGTAACTTGAACGGTACCAAAGACTAATGTTCAAGGATTAATCAATTTCAATCAACAACCAAATGTTGGATTTCCTAATTGATCGATACAACGCACAACCTGTGATATTTCAATTATATAACAAAATATAATGCACAAAAGAAATAACACAGACACTAGAATTTTGTTAACGAGGAAAACCGCAAATGTATAAAAACCCCGGGACCTAGTCCAGCTTTGAACATGATAGGGTGTAGAATACATCCTATTTACTATCTATTGTTTATGCTTTCTTTGTTATTTTTCCTGTAAATTATGTATTTTATGCTTGTTTTGAGTTTTGTAGCTACCTTGGAGTCACACGGAGAAAAAGAAGAAGGAATCACTCAATTTGAGTTGAAGTGCAAAAATGTCATTTTACAGGCGATTGATATATGGAGTCCAGACAGGGCTCTGGGATAACCCTCTTTGGAGGAATGTTAAAAAGTAGCTTGTTGAGGTTAAGGGGCTGTTATTGTATAGCCGTGTGGGTGCAAATAGCCATCCCATCCCTTTTGACCTAAACCAAGTCGATGAGAAATCAGTCTCTCATTTCAGTTCTTTCCCAAATCTCATTTTGCAGCCATGGATTGAGAAGATTTCAGTGAATTAGAAAAGATGAAATTGATTCGACTACTAGTGATGCTTGAATTGTAAAAAAGGAATTAGAAGAAGGGTTTTAGGTTGAACTCAGGGTGATATAGATGGTGTTCTTGAGAGAATCAGAGAATCAATGATTGAGCTGCTGAATGAGGGTTTCGATCTGAAACTGATGCTGTTGATTTTCATGGGAATGAGGTTGAGTTGCAAACAGCCGAGAGGAGTTTTGATTTGAATCGGAGGAAGTGAATAAAGAAATTGATGCTCGATCCCACAAATTGAATGGGTTCTGAGTTGCTGGAAATAGCCGAGATTGAGGGTTTGTTGATGTTGAATCCAGAAGAACAATGGGTTTGTGAAGAAATGGATCTGGAGATTGTCTTTGTGGCTGAGTCTCGAGTGTGATGATTGAAATGATGGGTCTGTGCCAAATTGAGTTTAGGGTTCAATAGTGATGGATGTAAATCTGAATCTGAGCCGATGAAGATGATTATGTGTTGTTGAATTGAACAGATGGAAGAGAAATTGATGTTAGAATGATGTTGTTATCTACAGAGAGATTGGGTTTGTGGATTGAATCTGTAATGAAAAGATGCAACTGGTGTAGGTGGTACTGGGTTCAGATGGGTACATTCAAATGTAGTGTTTTGATTCATAATGGTGTTTGACAGCAACAAGTAGCAGCAGCTGAAGATTGTTATTGAGCAGGTGCATTGGAGAGCGTGAGTGAATCGAATTGTGGTTGTGACTCGGTATGAGGCGGTGGTGAACAAAGCTAAGAAAAGAACTGTGGGGTTGAGTGGCTACAGAAACGCCTAGATGTATGTTAAGGTTTGCCAGGGATGTTGGGGGCTGTTGAGACTCGGATAAATTAGTGATCGGGTTGTGCGAGATAGCAATGGATGCAACTGAGATGGATGTGCAATTGTTGCACCGGCATTTGAGGTGAAGTTGAGATGCGGTTAAAGAGGTTGATGTTGTGGGTTTGAGCCTCAAGGTCGTGATGGAGTTAGTGGCGATATGTGTAGCTAAAGTTGCAGTGTCCTGGACTGTGCGGGCAAGAAGCTACGAGATGGAGTTTTTATGGCGAGAGAAGATGAGGCCATGATGTCGCTAACCGAATTGGTGGTTTGGATTGAATCGGTGTTGAGAATGTTATTGTAGGAATGGCAAAAGAATTGGTTGAAGAAGGAATGGAGTTGTGATGCACCACAATGGTGCAACACAGAGGATATGGCTCATGCATGAGCTAGGCTGCGCTTGAGAATGACAATGACCTTGGCCTAGACCTTATTAAGACCAGTTAGGCCACGACTCACCGAGTTGTCCGACTCAGACTTGACTCAATGATTCGGCCCTGACTCTCCCTAACTCGGTGCTTGACCGAGCTGACTAGTTGACCGATCCGACCCGTTGACCGGTGACCGGGTGGACTTTGCCGGTCACCTGAGGAGTTTTCCGGTGACTTTTCCGGCCGGATTCCGGCCATAATACCAGTTTTCCGGCGAGCCAAAAATTCCAGAATTTTCTGTGGACTTCTCTCATGGGTGTGAAGACTTGGACTAGGAATTGGATGGAGAATTGGGCTCAAATTTGGAAAGAGAAGATGGAAGATGAGAAAGGCTTGGATTTGGAAATTGAATTGCTAAAGGAAAAGGATTCTATTCCTTGGAAGATTTGGAGAATATTGAAGCCTATAAATAGAGAAGTTTTACACATCTTTTTACACACCTCTCTACACACACAACACTTGTGTTTTTGCTAGCTTTTGAAAATTCTTCTTCTTAATTATTTGTGTGAACTTGAAAATTCTTCTTTTAATTATTTTGTGTGAATTTCAAAAACATGAGTAGCTAATTTTCTTATTGATTGATGATGAATTCCTAGTTCTTAATATATGATTTGAGTTTTGTTTCAATTCTATCTTGAAGTTTTTCACATGATTATCGTTTGTTTTTACTAATAGGAATGTTTATTCATTCATGATTGATTGATAGATTGTTTAGAATGCATGCTAAATTGATTTGTTAGTTTAATCTAAATCTAGTATAAGTTAGGGAATAAGTAATCGTTCTCGACACTTTACACAAGTAGAAAACACGAGACCTTGCGGAGGGATTCCGTGGAGCGATTGTGTGTAAAAACAACGCTAGAAAGTGGACCAAGCGAACTGAGTCTAACTACTAGTGCTAAACCTAAATTCATAGATCTTAAAGCATTCAGGGAATTACATCTTGTAAGCGAACCTCAAGGTGGTTCTTTTGAATAGAATCTGATAACTAAGCGGACTTGTTACTCAGTGAAATAAGGGATTTTGGGGCTAGCTAAGCGGACCTGCTATCCTACGGTTGGTGATAATCTGTGACTAATAACAAGTAGAAAAGAACATAATTTGATTCATTGTTTTGCAACGAAGAAGGATTCCTTGATCTTGTCTCTCTTATTGCTTTCAACTTTATCTTTTAATTGCTTTGTTTATTTTCTTTTGCTTTTTACACCCCCCTTTTGTGACAATTTTTACAACTAGAATCTCTTGCTCCTCGTGGGAACGAACTTGACTTCCATTATATTATTTTTAATTGAGTGGAAATAGATATTAATTTGATTGCACCTACGACACGCATCAGAACACCACACTGTATTAAGCCGCTACAGACACTAGACTACTACCAATGAACTTCGGACTGGACTGTAGTTGAACCCTAATCAATCTTACACATATTCAAGGTACAGTTGCGTTCCTTACGTCTCTGATCCCAGCAGGATACTACGCACTTGATTCCCTTAGCTGATCTCACCCACAACCAAGAGTTTCTACGACCCAAAGTCGAAGACTTGATAAACAAATCTGTCTCACATAGAAAAGTCTATTAGAATAGATAAATTTGTCTCCCACAGAAATACCTATGAGTTTTTGTTCCGTCTTTTGATAAATCAAGGTGAACAGGAACCAATTGATAAACCGGTCTTATATTCCCGAAGAACAACCTAGTATTATCAATCACCTCACAATAATCTTAATCGACTAGCGAAACAAGATATTGTGGAATAAAAAACGATGAGACGAAGGTGTTTGTGACTACTTTTCTATCTTGCCTATCAGAGAAATTAATCTCAAGCTAATTTTACAATTGTACTCAACTTGATAGAAACATCAAGATCAGATCACGCAACTATGAGAAAATAGTTGGGTCTGGCTTCACAATCCCAATGAAGTCTTTAAGTCGTTAACCTACAGGGTCTCGATAGAAACCTAAGGTTAAAGGAGAATTGACTCTAGCCATGCAACTAGTAACACACAGAAGTGTGGGTATTAGGTTTCCCAGTTGCTAGAGTTCTTCTTTATATAGTTTTCAAATCAGGGTTTGCAATCTAAGTTATCTTGGTAACAAAGCATTCAATATTCACCGTTAGATGAAAAACCTGATTCAACCAAGCTAATATCTCGCAACCGTTAGGTCGAACTTAGCTTGTTACACACAAATGAAATGTACCCTCATTTAGGTTTATGTAACCGTACCTAAACGTGTACACCATGTTGGTTCAATAGTAGTTAACTGAAGTTAGCCATATGATCACTCTCATATCAACCTTGTTCATCTTAACCATAACTAGTTCAAATGACTCAAATGAAACTAGTTAAAGAGTTGTTCAATTGATATATTCTCATAGACATATACAAGAACACAATTGAAGCAAAATCGGTTTGATTCACTCGAATCAATTCATGAAAATTATAACCACGGTTTGCAAAGATTGCATTCCTTATTATATAAATGTGTATGTTCATGTACACAACCGATTTTAGAACTTTAACCTTCAAGTATGCAAACGGGTACGCATTGAAATACCTTGACCAAAATTAGTTTTCGCCAGTACGCAAACAGGTACGCGAACTTCCAATCCCAGCAGAAATATTCGGACATGAACCTTACGCCAATACGCAAATGGGTACGCATACTTAGGTACCCGGATTTTTAAAGCCAACAGGTACGCGTACGTGTACGCATACTATGGTTCCCGGACATGGATTACATATGTACAAGAGTACACAATCATGACATATCCAATAATGGTTAAGTGTTTTAAACTCTTATTTCAATCATTGAAACTTTCTTAGAGGATGACAATAGCCGATTTCACACACTATTAGCATCAAAGCAATTTTCAAGTTATTGAAATAATCATAACGAAACATTCCAAGTCTACACCAAATGATTGTATCACATAAACCATATAAGATGTTACTCAGCAATTTTCACATGATCATCTTTTGACTTGCGTCAAGAATATAAGATGAACTTGGTCGAAGCGAAAGCTTGCTAACACATATTCCGAGAAATATGTAAGCGAGTTAAGCTCAGCTCGAAATCTCAAATGTGTATAGTAAAAAACTATATCGTAACACGACTTATGTCTCAATATAGGAGATATAGTAGAAATATACTTTCCAAGTGATAGATGAGTTTCAGTCTCCACATATCTTTTGTTGATGAAGTTCCACAATCTCTCCTTAGTAGTTCTTCGTCTTCAAATGATGAACACCGTGAAGTCTAAGGCTCAACTACACAATCTATGTCCTAGTCCGAAACATTTATAAGTAGACTATAAATCAAGACTTATAGTTTTGATCACTAACATTGACAAACATGCTTGAGATAGCAATGCATGCGAGTTTGAACTAGCAGTGCTCTAATAAGTACAGTTGCGCTCTTTACGTCTCTAAATCCCATCAGGACTCTACGCACTTAATTCTCTTAGCTGATCTCACCCACAATTAAGAGTTGCTACGACCCAAAGTCGAAGACTTGATAAACAAATCTGTCTCACACAGAAAAGTCTATTTTATAGATAAATTTGTCTCCCACAGATAAACCTATCAATTTTGTTCCGTCTTTTGATAAATTAAGGTGAACAAGAACCAATTGATATACCAGACTTATATTACCGAACAACGGCCTAGAAATATCAATCACCTCACAATAATCTTAATCGTATGGTCGCGAAACAAGATATTGTGGAATCACAAACGATGAGATGAAGATGTTTGTGATTACTTTTTAACCTGCCTATCAGAGAATAAATCTCGAGCCAATCTTAAAGAAGATAGACTCAATACGATAGAAACTGCAAGATCAGATCACGCAACTACAGAGAAAATAGTTGGGTCTGGATTCACAATCCCAATGAAGTCTTCAAGTCGTTAACCTATAGGGTTTCGTGAAAAACTTAAGGTTAAAGGAGAATCGACTCTACTCGCAACTAGTATCACACAGAAGGTGTGAGGATTAGGTTTCCCAATTGCTAGAGTTCTCCTTTATATAGTCTTCAAATCAGGGTTTGCAATCAATGTTACCTTGGTAACAAAGCATTCAATATTCACAGTTAGATGAAAACCTGATTAGACTCAAGCTAATATCTTTCAATTGTTAGATCGAACTTAGCTTGATACACACAAATGAAATGTACCTTCATTTAAATATGAGTAACCGTACCTAAACGTGTACACCTTTTTGGCTCAACAATAGTTAACCGAAGTTATCCATATGAACACTTGAAAATCAACCTTATTCATCTTAACCATAACTAGTTCAAATGAGTCAAATGAAACTAGTTCTAGAGTTGTTCAATTGTTTATATTCTCATAGAAGTATACAAGACACAATTGAAGCAAAATTGATTTTGATTCACACGAATCAAGACATAAACATTATAGCCACAGTTTGCAAAAGATTGCATTCCTTTATTATATAAATGTATTAGTTCATGAACAAACCGATTTTAGAACATCATCCACTTAGGTATGCATACGGGTGCGCGTACCTAAATGGCAGGACTAAGTTTGGGATTCACTAATACGCGAACTAGTACGCATACCTTCCAAACTCAGCAGAAATTCCCGGACCTGAACCTTACGCCAGTACTCGTACCGGTTTGGTTCCTGGACTTCACAAACCAATCAGTACGCATACGGGTATGCATACCATGGTTCCCGGACATGGATTACATATATGCAAGTACATACACTATGCTTAAATCCAATTGTTCTAAACTCTCATTTTAACCATTGAAACATTCTTGGAAGACGGGAATAGCTGTTTCACACAAACTATTAGCTTCAAAACAATTTTCAAGTGATCGAATGATCAATACGAAACATTCCGAGTCTACATCAAATGACTGTCTCACACGAATCTTGTAAGATGTTACCAGGCGATTCATGATCATCTTTTGACTTTCGTCAAGAATATTAGATGAACTTGGTTAAAGCGAAAGCTTGCCAACACATATTTCGAGAAATATGTAAGCGAGTTAAGCTCAGCTCGAAATATCAAATGTGTATAAATGAACTCTATATAGCTATACGACTTTTGTCTCAAATAGAATATAGAGTAGATAGACTTTTGAGTGATAGATGAGTTCAAGTCCCACATACATTTTGTTGATGAAGTTCCACACGCTCCCCTTAGTAGTTCTTCGTCTTCAATCGATGAACGCCGTGAAGTCTAATGCTCAACTTCTATCCTAATCCGAGACTTAGCTATAAGTAGACTAGAAATCAAGGCTTATAGTTTTACAACTAAACTTGACAAACAAGCTTGAGATAGAAACGCTTGCGAGTTCGACCGAGCAGTGCTCTAACAATCTCCCTCTTTGTCAATTTTAGTGACAAAACTATCAATACATGTAAATTACAAAATAAATAAACTTTGTAGCTTCTCATCCAAATGCTTGATCTCCTTTGTTCTTCAACATTACTCGAAATCTTCGTCACTTCCAAATCTTGCAGGTGATTACGAACGTGTTCAACTCAAAGCATCAATGTCGTTGAAGATCCGTAGCTATAACAATGAGAAAACGATTTGCTCTCAATCATTGTTATATAGTGTCATAGTATTATTACACAACATCAAAGTTCAATTGTATCACAACTTTGACAACAATACTATGGTGATATGTATCACTCCCCCTTAGTCAATACTTCATCTCACATGAAAACCACTCCCCCTTACATAATGATCTGTAAACCATATGTATTTGTAGTGTGAACTACACATTAATTCTCCCCCTTTTTGTCAATAAAAATTGGCAAAGGTACGAAAACTAGTGGGATCCCAAGGAAATTTCCATAGAGATACTTCATGACCAAAAGAGAACAACATATCAACTTGTTTAGATGCAATCATATAGCCGAAACTAAATGCATTCATCAAGGAGTTTATAAAGATACAAGATAACTCCTACAATATTCCACAGCTGCACTCCCCACAAAGATTTGGCAATTAAGAACAAGTTCAATTAAGAACTCTCCCCCATAAAATGTCATTCCCGAAAGAACAACAAGAGCGACCGTACTTTGACAAGAAAAGAAAGATTTCTTTGGACATTAACAAATCACATGAAACATGAATTTGTATCCAAAATACTCAATTAAATTAACCACAAGAGAAACCATGATTAATTTAATCAGAAAGGCTCACATAAGAGAATCTTACGGAGCCACACAGTATTTACACAAGGATGTGGATCAGGGAAGACCAATATTGCGGAATAAACAAAGATTTATTCTATCTTTTATCACTATTTGCATATAGACATATAATAGACTTAATCTTTGTAAACAAAGTTCATCATATCTTCCATCAATATTTGCATAATGACATAATAGGCTTAACTTTTGACATATATGGGACAATCATAGTTCACGGACGCAAACACACATATCCCATAACAAGTTGCAATATATGAAACCATAAAGATTAATACTGCAAAATCATCTTCCAAGTAAACTTTAGAATTTAAATAAATAAATCTAAAAACATTGCAAGATGAAAATCGTTGGAAATAGCTATGTGTACTCACAATAATGGTTATTCCAAACCCTAGTTATCCTTCTTAAAACACAAGAATAAATTCTCATAAGAAGTTTCCTAGACATTAAGGCCTCTATTTTTTTTTATCGTCCCCGAACTCCTTGTCGTCAACAGCCATAGGAACATAAGGTTCATGAAGAAAGGAGTTAATTCCAACAAACCTTTTAGACTGATGCCGAACCAGGACCTTCTGAAATTCTAGAGTCCTAAAAACAATAGCCTTTATTTTCTGAATCTCCTTTCTTGTTTCCTTCAACTCTTCAAGAACCCCAGAGAACTTCTGTTGATTAGACGGAACAACTCTTGGTTTTCTCACATCCCTCATTTTTCTTTTCAAAGTTGAATGTACAGGAGATTTATCTTTTTCCTTCATGATTGATGGCTTAACAATTATATTAACAACTTTTCCATCAGAAGACATAATGCTTGGATTCTCCATACCAGTATGAGATTGTGAGAGGAATTTACAAATCAGACTCAACAAGCAGTTTTGTGATAAAGAAGTTTTTCAGAGAAGGAAAAAGGAATGTAGGGTTACGAAACCTTTTGTTGATGGGTGAAAATTACTCCTGCTGAATTTGGTAATTTGGGGTGTGATGAGGAATGAATTTAAACCTACAACAAATGCCTTTGCGCGGTGAGTGCTTGTAGATTCGAGAGATCAATCTGTGCAAGTCCGGCCTAAACCAAGAAATGGCCGTTCCAGACTTGTTTCGGTCACAAAGTGAAGGAGATGGGGTTGATCTTAGGGAGGGAAGCGAAGAAGGTGTTGAGATTGTGAAGATGTTGGCTTGCTTATGACTTGTAACAGAAATATGAGCAAGCTTACGGTTGATGCAAGCAAGCTCTGGGTGTTTGAATACGATGTCGTATTAACACTTGGTTTCTGTCGACTGAACTTGTGTTGTTCTGTTGTCTTGGCTCCTTTTTGAAATAGGGCGGAGAACCTATTTATACAAGTCATTGAGCCTCATTCACGTTTCTCGTGGGAAGTGGAGGTAGTGGAATGATGGAGTGGTGGAGTTGTGTGTCGGTAGCATACGACCGGTCTTGCCCACTTCTCCAGTTCATCTCTAACCGTCCATGACTCCCTAACACGTTCTTGTGATGGCGCGTTGCACGCTGCACGCTGTAAACCGCCAGACCAATACCCCAGTAAGTATCCCCCAGTTTGTGACATGATTGATGTCGGAATGTGGATCGTGGGTCCACGAAAGATAGCATGTAATGCTGAATTGAATATTTGTGTTATTCGAGAAAGTCGATACTTGTGCGAGTATCGTGTGTATTTTATGCAGGTACTGCATTACGGTGTGGTAAAGTGATGTGTAATGACTGCTCACTAACCAAATAACTCCTGACCAGGGTTGTATAACCAAGCTGGTGAGGTCGGACGGATGAGATGATGTTTGAGACACTCATCTGCGACCGTTGATGAAATTAGGTTTTTTAAAGAGGTGCGCAAGCATCACTCTTGACTTGGTCGAAACCAAGCATGGGAAGGATTTTGGAGAAGACCGACCATACATGCGTGTTGACGGCATGATGGTGTAGGCGCCCGTATTCCGTTCCCTCATGAAAGCGCGATCTGGGCCACTCAATTTGACCCCGGAAAGAGGAGCGGTCGAGATCGGTTTTGCGGCGAAATCCCTTGCCGCAAAGGAGTTGGAAACAAGCGTGATTTCCCTAGTTTGGGCACGCGTTTCGAAGCGACCAACATTGGTTGGTTTTGGTCGATCACACTACCGTGTAGGTGGTAGGTTGGTGTTCACACCTATACTTGATTATCCCATGAAAACGTGATCTAAGCCATTCAAATCATCCCGGTGAAGTTGAGCGGTCGAGATCGGTTTAGGATTTGGGAGTGTAACCGCACGAGTTTGGGCGTGCGTTTTGGGTTGGCAGGGGAATGATGTGCCTTGGCCGACCGCAAGAGGAGGTAGATGGGCCCACGGTGGTCATGCTTTGGTGTGACCGACCCTTGCTCAATCTAATCTGTGGCCCTCCATTCGTTAGGAGAAGATGGACGCGCGTGATGGCTTGAACCCCTAATTTTGGCTTTCAAACCGCGCGACCATGCTCTTTTGGGCGGACGGTTTTGTTGCAACCAACCACGGTTGGCTTTGACCGATTGGTCAAGCGTGTAGGCGGTCACATGGTGATTGTGTCGACATGCTCCGGGCCTTTTGAGTCTACATCTACACCCTCCATCTATGCCTGCGAAGACGGACGGTTGAGACCGTTTTTGCGACATATGTAATATGCCGCAAACCCTAATTTAGGGTTTCCGCCCATAATGCTTGGTATGGACGGTTTCTTGGCAAGCAAAGGCCAATGGTCGACCATGCGAATTCGGCCGTGTGTATTCCATACACGTTTGGGGTGATGGAATTGATGCGTGGTCATCCAATCATGCTTGCGGAGTTGGATGATCTGCGATCAGATCATATTTGGCAAAGCTAAGGCCGTGTGTATTCCATACCGCTTGGGGTGATGGAATTGATCGTGGTCATCCAATCATGCTTGTGGAGTTGGATGATTGCGATCGAATCATATCCGGAGACCGATACGGTCAAGTCCGGATGCTCAATCGGGCTAGTATAACACACCGAGAGGGGCTCAATCGGGCTAGTATAACACACCGAGAGGGCTCGGGCTAGTATAACACACCGAGAATCGCCTGTACGGGTATTTCGTACATGGATTCATTATAGTGCTTGGAGGTTCGTGTTACTCCGTAAGAGTAACACTCGATCGTCATGCCACACCGATAATGGGTACAGGAAATACAAGGCTGATATGAAATTCACAGAAGGGATTGTTGCTACATGCTCCAACCTGGAGGAATTTCATGTATTCACAGAATGGGATTGTTGCTACATGCTCCATTCTTGGTGAATTAAGTGAGGAGTATCCGTCACTTATAAACGGCTTTATCTTTTACAAGATGTCAGCGCATGATTTTCCGGTTTTACAAATTTAACCTTAAACGAAAATCCACCATCAACATTAAGTCCGCCTAGCACATAATGGTTACATTATTGTGTGGTAGGCATGAGATGGTGACATACGAAATGACCAAGTTTGGAGTGAATACATATTTTAGGATAGCTTCACATTGTCGGCGTTTCCACAGAACTGGTTGGTCTTGATTAAGGATGCGAAGGAAGCAGGACTTGATCCGTGAGTCGCTTTGGTTCCTCTCGTACATATATGAGTTCGGTAGCTCCTTCAGTGTTACGAGTCGGGATAGGATTCCTCTTCTACCGGATTTAGGGCGTGGGTG
Source organism: Papaver armeniacum (assembly GCA_023531295.1). Taxonomy (NCBI): domain Eukaryota; kingdom Viridiplantae; phylum Streptophyta; class Magnoliopsida; order Ranunculales; family Papaveraceae; genus Papaver; species Papaver armeniacum. The sequence goes on from JAJJWW010016773.1 coordinate 39,822, forward strand.
CTTGCACATTGCCGGTTGAATTGTTGTGTCTAGAAATCCTGACTTAGTCGGCGTTGAATCCTCATATATCGGGCGCCGTAATCGTCTTAGGGTTTCCTCGGTATTTATGCAGGTGAAGAGATTTTTTGATCCGTTTTTACAGTAGAGCTTCCTTGCAAAAACTCTATTTCCCATCATGTCTAACAACAGTGGATCATCTTCTTCATACCATCCAGGATCTCCCGTTAAACGTGTACGACCCGCGTCTGAGCTTCATGATCAGTCCCCTGTTCGTGTTCTTCGAGTCAAGAAGATCATACCGGTTTGTCTCTTCTTTCTTTCTTGAAATATTGTTTGTTCTTCATAACGGTCAGGTGAATAATCCCTTCATTCTTGCAGAGATATCCTACCGGAACATGTGTGACGGTCATTGACGACGATGACTTAACCATTCCTCTTCCTTCAAACTCAGACACGCCTACCCCTGCGAACCTCGAAGACGCTGAACTGGGTGTCTCATCTTATGAATATCCGAATGCAGGTCTTTCATTCGATGTTCGCATGAAATGCTTATCCTCCAGCTATCAGGATGTCGGTGGATTCTTGGTGCGGAAGGAGTTTGTGGGTTTGTACACCAAGTTGTGGAGGAAGTACGGTCATATCGCAACCAGGAATGTGGTCCGACATTGCTCCTCTGCCTTGGTTACCGCGGTAAACTGCCTTCTTCCCATGATTGCGGAGATGGAGAGTATTTCCATCCGCAACGTTGCTGAATCAAATCTCGAAAAGTGGGAGAATATGGTATCTACCTGTGAATCCATGAAGTTCAACGTGAGCTGGTTGCGGCAACGTCTTGATGTCATCAAGGTTGATCGAGTTGGTATCCTCGCAAATGTTGTTCCTGCTACAAAAGCTATCTTGGAAGAGGAGAAAGCTCTGCTGCGAGAATCGAGAGAAGGTGGAGCAAGGCGTGCGGGACTTGAAGAAAAGAACGGAGAGATATCGGGCTAGACTGCAGATGATGCTCTCAAGGAATTATAATCTTCTAGATGGCCTCTTCTAAGTTTGTACTCCTTATTGTTAATGACGTTTATGTCAAGAGTTTTGAACATCTTTGCGGAATAAATTGCATTGGGTTTTGATTGGTGAAACGGGGTTTTCATTGACACATCTCTCGAATATAGTTGATGATTCAAACATGTAATGAAAATAAATGCTGTATTGTTGACACAGCGAGATAGTGGTCGGGTGTAATATGCCTTGAGCCACTTTCCATTGATGACTGCTTCAAACTTGCCTCCGTCTACCTTAATGATCTTGTAGTAGCCGTCTTGTAAGCCTTGGTGAGTTGCGTAGGGGCCTTCCCATTTCGGTGAGAATTTTGGTGCGAGACATGTCTTGTTGGATGTGTTTGGCTGTTTTCAAAACCAAATCTCCCACCTTGAAAACGCGTGGTTTCACAATTTTGTTGTATGCCCCGGAAATTCGATTCTGTACACCGAGCGCGTTCTTCGCTTTATTCCTTCTAAAATCCAGTGTCTAACTCTGCGATTCTAGAGTCGAGATTTCGGCCTCGTTCCAGTGGATCGGTTCTTCTTTGCAATCTGGTGATGGGATTCCCGATCTCTCTTTGGGAGAATGGCGTCCGCTCCGTAGGCGAGTGAGTACGGCGAGACCCCAATGGAGCTTACGGGTGATGTACGGTATGCCCATAGTGCCATTGGTAATTGATCATGCCATTCCACGGGATTGTCGTGTCTTGTTCAACTGATGATCCGGATCAATGTCTTGTTGGTACTCTCAGCTTGCCCGTTCCTTGAGGATAGTAGACGGTGGAGAAGACCCGTTTAATGCCGTACTCCTCAGTAACTCCCGCACTGTTTGTTGGCGAAGGGAGTGCCATTATCGATGATGATATGCTTGGGCACGCCAAAACGACAAATGATGTATTCTTTAATGAAAAGCGCAATTGTTGCTCTGTAGTCCCTCGTAGGGGAATGGCCTCTACCCATTTGGTGAAGTATTCCGTTGCGGTTATGATATACTCATGTTGCTTCGATGACGGTGGATTAATCTTCCCGATAATGTCCGTCCCAGCGAGTAGAATGGCCATGGGCCGCTTATAGAATGCGAGAGGGTAGAAGGCGTATGAACAAGGTTCCCATGAATTTGGCATGTGTGGCAGCTTTGAACGAAAACGGCTGCATCATCCTCCATGGTCGGCCAATAGTATTTCTCGTGTATTTGGAGAAACAGTTTCCTCTTCCCTTGATGTTCTCCTTCGTGTGTCTGCTTCAGCATGACTGGGATTTCTCCTCCAGCCAGGCACCGTAGCATATCACCTCCGAAGCTCTTGCGGTATAAGATCCCTTCGTGGAATATGAACCGCTTGGCTCTCTGCTTCATCTTAATAGCGTCCTTTTGACCGGCAGGAATTATCCCATCACGGAGATAGCTAATGTAGGGTTCTCTCCAGTCCCCAGTGCGATTCACATTAAAAATCTCCAACTGGTGTGGTGGTGTCGGCAATTCGAGCGGGACTTTTGAAGTAGTCCGGATTGAGCCTCCATCTACGGCGCAATAACCCAGCGTTGAAGTCGTCGGTAAAGCGTTACCACCGATGATTGTCCACAAATTTCATTGTGAATGCGATCCAATTTGTATTTGTGCTTCGTCACCTCCAGAGACATCTTGACGGGGAGCCGTGCGGATTCCGATAATCTGACATACCATGAAGCATGAAGAAGTTTTGCGGGGTTTTGAGACCGACCTTTCCTTGTGAGAGTGAGCTGTTGAGCTCTCGAATGATCGGAGTTCGCCAATCGTCGGTCTTGGTGTCTTTGTATTGTGATAGCCATGTCGATTCTATGGTTCTCCTCTTTACCGTCAAAGTTTCTTCCGCCCTTCGAACTTGACTTGGAAGCCAATGTTGCTAGGCAATCGGCGTGTTTTTTGTTCTTTGCGACTAACATGGGTTATGGTTGCATCGGCAAAGTAGTTTAGTAACCTCTCGTGCTTCCGATCGGACGGGGCCGGTGTTACTTCTTTTAATGCGTATACTCCGTTCATTTGGTTTACCAGTAACTTGGAGTCACCTCTTATCTCCGGGCGTGTGGCTCCCGCTTGTTTAGCTATTGAAAGCCCTATGAGGAAAGCTTCATATTCGCAGAATTGTTGGTGCATTCGAAGTCTAACTTGAAGGAGTGTGAAAATACTTCTCAGGTTGGAGAGACTAACACCACGCTTTGCTCCTCAGGTATTCTGCTAGGGGGTAGCGGAGCCGTCAAAATACAAAAGCCACACTTCTTCTTCCGAATAGAGATGTTCGGGAATTCTCCGGGGGAGTTCTTCATGTAGTCCCGTAGTACCTTCTCCGGGAAATCTTTGCCGGTAAGTCTGCAATTGCTTGACCCTTGATAGCTCTAGGCGATGCGCACGTTATGTCTAGTTCGACATTTGGAGAAGCCATTTTCCAGTCCTCCCCCGTCAGGACCGGCTTTGAAAGCAAGAACTTTGCGGGATCGGATTTAGACACGAGTATCACCCTGTTGGATAGCGAGGTAATGCCTAAACTTCGAATGGAATGGATTAAAGCTAAACACGCTTTTTTCCGCTCACGGGATATCGGAGTTCAGCATCTCTCAATATTCGGTGAAATAGTATATGGGACGTTCGATTCCCTCGTCGTCTTCTGGCGAGTAAAGCCCCTACGGCGGCGTCACTGAAGGCGGTGTAGAGGACCAATGGTTTCCCTTGTACGGGAGATTTCATGACGGTTGGAGATGATAGTATTCGTTGGACTTTAGGAAAGCTTCTGTTGAGTTGCGGTCCAAACAAAGCTGGCTCCTTTCTTGACAAGGGGGTGAATGAGGCGGTAAGTTGGGCTAAACCGGGTATGAAACGTCGAATGTAGTTTACCTTGCCCATGAAACTGCGGAGCTCTTTCACGGTTCGGGAGGCGGCATTGTGAGGATAGCCTTTGAGTCTTGGACGGGTCTACTTTTATTCCTTCTGCGGTCACTTGGAATCCCAGAAATTTAGGAGGAGACAGAAAGCACATTTTAAAGGATTCATCTTTAGCTTGTATTCCCGACACCTCTCAAATACTTGCCGTAAGACGTTGGTGTGGTCGGCTCGAGCCTTTGACTTGACCACAATATCATCCACATAGTCTTCTACTTGTTTATGCATCATGTCGTGGAAGATTGCCGTCATAGCACGTTGGTATGTTGCGCCGGCATTCTTTAAACCGAATGGCATAACAAGTATAGTAGAAATTGCCAAGAGGGGTTCTAAAGTCTGTCTTACTTGCGTCATGCTCATACATCCTTATTTGATTGTAGCCATTTGTAGCCATCCATAAAGGAAAACATGCCGTGTCCGCTAGTGGCGTCTACTAACATGTCGATGTTAGGCGGGGAAAGTCGTCCTTGGGGCAGCACTTGTTCAAGTCTACGAAATCCACGCAAAGATCGAATCTGTCCGCTTTTCTTTTTACAGGGACCACATTGGCTAACCGGGTCGGGTGATGAATGGGTTTGATGAAGCCAGCGGCCAGCGACTTCCGAATCTCATTCTTGATTTGTTCTTCTACCTCATGTCCGAATTGCCTCGGAGATTGCTTGATTGGCTTGGATCCGGGCATGACGTGTAAGTGATGGGTGACCAATTTTTCATCTAGACCAGGGCATTTCTTCGTATGTCCAAGCGAATACATCTTGGTATTCCTTGAGTAGTTGAACCAGGCTTGTACGTTAAATACGTGGATAGAGTCGGCCGATAGAGACCGGCACTGGGAGATTCATCGATCACCGATGTTAACAATCTCGAGCTCGTCGATCGTGGAATTGGTTCCGTCTTGTAGGCTGTCGCGGAGCGTCAATACCTCCTCTTGTATTCCGTTGTCCTTGCAGCATCCAATTGGGCGGAGAGGCGGGACGGTCTCTCCCGCTAATTGCTAACACGGCGCCGGTATATTGTCTTCCCCTTCGATCACGGCTTGCCTTGAAAGAGCGCACCCTTTTGGCGTGAGGATGGGTGAAGTTTCACCTAGGTTGGAGATGGACGTCTCGTCGGAGAGAGTGTGTCGTGGTGTTTGGCCCCAGCGATGTAAGTCGGTCTTCCTCCTGGATTGAAGCCCACGTGGGTAGTGGAGTGCACATGATTTTGTCGGACTTTCCCTGCGGAGCATCTTTTGACTCGAACAGCTCCACTCCGCATATTGGCGCATACGGAGACAATGATGCGGGAATACGGACGACCTCCTCATTTAGCACGGTCTTCAGGCACTGGTGATATGTTGAAGGAATGACCTTGGTGTGGTGAAGCCACGGTCTCCCTAGTATCATGTGGTAGTCGGCTCCTTTTCTATGACTTCAAACTTTGCTCGTGGTCGAACAGGTCCTACCGATAAATTCAAATTGACATACCCGTATGTGCTGGTTTGATTCCTTCGAAGTCCGTCATCGTGGTGGGCTGTCGTACAATCTTGCATGGGCTGACCTTGGCTGTCCCGAGAGTCTTGAGAGTAATTACGTTCGAAGATGCTCTGTGTCGACGAGGGCCCTCGGAACTCGAACCCTTGATGTGTGCGGTAACATGTAGGGCTCGGTTGTGACCTTCCTCTGCCATCATGTCATCTTCCGTGAATGTAACATTATTTATAGATGTTTCGCTGCAGTCGAGACCCCTGGACGAGAAGGAGCAAGGTGTGCGTCGAGCTATTTTATTGACTGCAGACAAACGTCTGCCCGTTGATCTTTTGAGAGGTGCAAGAGTTCACACAAGTCTTCTACTAGAGACACGACTTCTGCTCTCTTGGCCTCTCGGTTCGTAGTAAAGCTGTTGATCCGAGGGGACTAGTCCCCGGTGTAAAGGTCTCAGCACGCTCATTTCCGACGTCATCTTGATGAGGAGGTCAAGTATCTGCCGTTCACCGCTTCTTTGATCAGCTCCATGTTCCTCGTCCGAGTCTCAAGTATCAGGGCCAACTCGCTCATAGTTGGGATTCCTCTGTTGCGCCGGCAGATACGCCATTGGGAAGAGAGGCATCCTCGTTGGAGGAACTTCGGATAGGGATTTGGATTTGTTGAGGAAGTCCTAAGACCAACCATCTCGGAACTTAGCCAAACAGATTGGGTATTGAAGAAATTGATTTCACAACCGAGAGATTAATCTCCCACCGTTGTGGTCGCCAATTGTTGATGGGTGAAAATTACTCCTATTTGAATTTGGTAATTTGGGGTGTGATGAGGAATGAATTTAAACCTACAACAAATGCACTCTTGCGGTGAGTGCTTGTAGATTCGAGAGATCAATCTGTGCAAGTCCGGCCTAAACCAAGAAATGGCCGTTCCGGACTTGTTTCGGTCACAAAGTGAAGGAGATGGGGTTGATCTTAGGGAGGGAAGCGAAGAAGGTGTTGAGATTGTGAAGATGTTGGCTTGCTTATGACTTGTAACGAAATATGAGCAAGCTTACGGTTGATGCAAGCAAGCTCGGGTGTTTGAATACGATGTCGTATTAACACTTGGTTTACGACCGAACTTGTGTTGTTTGTTGTCTTGGCTCCTTTTGAAATAGGGCGGAGAACCTATTTATACAAGTCATTGAGCCTCATTCACGTTTCTCGTGGGAAGTGGAGGTAGTGGAATGATGGAGTGGTGGAGTTGTGTGTCGGTAGCATACGACCGGGCTTGCCCACTTCTCCAGTTCATCTCTAACCGTCCATGACGCCCTAACACGTTCTTGTGATGGCGCGTTGCACGCTGCACGCTGTAAACCGCGGACCAATACCCCCGTAAGTATCCCCGATTTGTGACATGATTGATGTCCGGAATGTGGATCGTGGGTCCACGAAAGATAGCATGTAATCTTGAATTGAATAATTTGTGTTATTCGGAAAGTCGATACTTGTGCAAAGTATCGTGTGTATTTTATGCAGTCTTTGCATTACGGTGTGGTAAAGTGATGTGTAATGACTGCTCACTAACCAAATAACTCGACCGGGGTTGTATAACCAAGTGGTGAGGTCGGACGGATGAGATGATGTTTGAGACACTCATCTGCGACCGTTGATGAAATTAGGTTTTTTAAAGAGGTGCGCAAGCATCACTCTTGACTTGGTCGAAACCAAGCATGGGAAGGATTTTGGAGAAGACCGACCATACATGCGTGTTAATGGCATGATGGTGTAGGCGCCCGTATTCCGTTCCCTCATGAAAGCGCGATCTGGGCCACTCAATTTGACCGGTAAAAGAGGAGCGGTCGAGATCGGTTTGCGGCGCAGAAATCCCTTGCCGTAAAGGAGTTGGAAACCGGCGTGATTTCCCTAGTTTGGGCACGCGTTTGAAGCGACCAACATTGGTTGGTTTTGGTCGATCACACTACCGTGTAGGTGGTAGGTTGGTGTTCACACCTATACTTGATTATCCCATGAAAACGTGATCTAAGCCATTCAAATCATCCGGTGAAGTTGAGCGGTCGAGATCAGTTTAGGATTTGGGAGTGTAACCGCACGAGTTTGGGCGTGCGTTTTGGGTTGGCCGGGAATGATGTGCCTTGGCCGACCGCAAGAGGAGGTAGATGGGCCCACGGTGGTCATCTTTGGTGTGACCGACCCTTGCTCAATCTAATCTGTGGCCCTCCATTCGTGTAGGAGAAGATGGACGCGCGTGATGGCTTGAACCCTAATTTTGGCTTTCAAACCCGCGCGACCATGCTCTTTTGGGCGGACGGTTTTGTTGCAACCAACCACGGTTGGCTTTGACCCGATTGGTCAAGCGTGTAGGCGGTCACATGGTGATTGTGTCGACATGCTCGGGCCTTTTGAGTCTACATCTACACCCTCCATCTATGCCTGCGAAGACGGACGGTTGAGACCGTTTTGCGACATATGTAATATGCCGCAAACCCTAATTTAGGGGTTTTCCGCCCATAATGCTTGGTATGGACGGTTTCTTGGCAAGCAAAGGCCAATGGTCGACCATGCGGGTCGGCCGTGTGTATTCCATACCTGCTTGGGGGTGATGGAATTGATCTGTGGTCATCCAATCATGCTTGCGGAGTTGGATGACTGCGATCGTATCATATACGCAAAAGCTAAGGCCGTGTGTATTCCATACCGCGGAGTTGGGGGTGATGGAATTGATCGTGGTCATCCAATCATGCTTGTGGAGTTGGATGACTGCGATCGAATCATATCCGGAGATCGATACGGTCAAGTCCGGATGCTCAATCGGGCTAGTATAACACACCGAGAGGGGCTCAATCGGGCTAGTATAACACACCGAGAGGGCTCGGGCTAGTATAACACACCGAGAATCGGCTGTACGGGTATTTCGTACATGGATTCATTATAGTGCTTGGAGGTTCGTGTTACTCGTAAGAGTAACACTCGGTCGTCATGCCACAGCGATAATGGGTAATAGGAAATACAAAGGCCGATATGAAATTCACGAGGAAGGGATTGTTGCTACATGCTCCAACCTGGAGGAATTTCATGTATTCACGAGAATGGGATTGTTGCTACATGCTCCATTCTTGGTGAATTAAGTGAGGAGTATCCGTCACTTATAAACGGCTTTATCTTTTACAAGATGTCAGCGCATGATTTTCCGGTTTTACAAATTTAACCTTAAACGAAAATCCACCATCAACACCTTTATACACTAACAAGGATTCACGTACGCACAACTCACAACCCTAAAGAAGGCAGAATTGTCGATATTATCCCCTCTTTTATTATTCCGACAAAGTAAACCCTTTCCAATATCAATTAGATATGAAAAGATGGAAGAATTCCAAAAAAAAAAAAAATGAAGACAAGACTAAAAGGAAGAACAAAAAAAATCTAAAGCCTGAAGTGTGTAAACCCTTGTCTCTTTTGAATCAGGCACATGAGACAAGATACACAGCCAACACATTTAAGTTATGCTGGGGTGAACAATAATTTTTCCACCATAACTTTCTTGAATGGAATTCTTAGAACCCTGTTTTACATACTGTTTAGACCGTGTTCTTTTCTCTAGTGGTCTAGACTTATCTTTGGAAATTAACTTCTTTGGAGAGGAGATAAGAGAACATACCTCAGTCGACTTCTGAACAAATTTGAGCTTGTTTGCTAATCGATTTGCTCTCCATTGTAGTTTATTGACATATCTTATCTTATGTTTGTACTTGAAACAATTGGAGAGTTCATGACCCTTGAGAGTACAATAAGAACATGTCAATAGAGAGGATGATTCAGATGCCATGGCTGTGCAAGCTACTAGACACAAGGTAGAATCTGAAATATTAGAAGAAGAATTTCCAATAGACACGGAGAAATCCATTTTATCCTCCAAAGTGGTTGAGGTCTCTCCCGGAAGAATATTGAGGTTGATGTACGTATTGCTACAATTATCAAAGTCAATATTTTCACAGAGGAGTGCAACACTTGATTTCTCATCTTCATTTGAATCATAGTGATCAGACATTTCATCAAGAGTTGCAGCAAGATCTTCGTTTCAAGTGTATTTTTTACGATTTGGACACTCATTTGCAAAATGACCAAAGCCTTTACACTTGAAGCACTGTGGCATATCCTCGTCATCAGTTTCATCGAAATCCCTGTTTTTAGGAGGAACACGATTATGAGGTTTAACTGATGACTTAGGTTTGTCTCCGGTGAACCATTTACTTCTCTTCAAAAGAAGATCTCTAAACTGTTTTCTGATCAAAGAGACTGACTGGTCAAGATCTTCATCTGATGAATCAGTCTCAGAAGTATCATCTTCAAAGATGCCAACACTCTTACTTTCATAAAGTAATTTAGTGTTCTTTTGTGCCTTGAAAGCAATATCCTTTCCATATTTGGATGTATGCTCATGATCAAAGATCTTTAACTTCCCAACCAGGGTGTTTCTTGAAAGAGCGTTGAGGTTATTTCCTTCAACGATGGCATGCTTATTAGAATCGTATTTGGCTGGCAACGATCTGAGAATTTTCATCACAATGTCCTTTTCAGGAATAGTTTTACCCAACGCAAAAGATGCATTAACAATTTCAGACACTTTGTGATTAAACTCATCAAATGAATCCTCATCAGCCATACGAAGGTTTTCCCAGTCAAAACATAGGTTTTGAAGCCTAGCTTCTTTCTCAGAGGAATTTCCTTCGAATACAATCCCACGCATCTTTAGACCGAGTGCACGTCGCCACATGGTGCTGAAGATCTAGGGTGATGGCATGTATGATAGCATTTAAACTGTCAGAATTTTGAAGTGCAGCGAGAATTTCATTAGGTTCATATCTACCAATATCCTTAGCAATAGATACACCGTCTATTGTAACCATTGGAGGATCATAGCCATTAAAACATAAACCCATGTTTGAAAATCACGCGCTTGAAGAAAGGCACGCATAACAATTTTCCACCATGAGTAATTTGAGCCATCGAAGACTGGTGGTATGTTTATAGAGATAGCACCTCCGTCCATATAGTCAGATCGCTACAAACACAGACTTATGAGGTTTTAAATTTGTTTGCCTGCTCTGATACCAATTGCAAAAGCGGGGGTACAACAACCACACCAAATATTTCGCTTAGCAATCTGTATGGACAACTCTAATATAATTCCAAGAGAATCAACTAGACAGTCAGACTCAATCAATGAAAATATATCCAAGAGTTGTATCTATGTTTCACAATGTAATCAACAAATCAAACAGAGAGAAATCCGTGAGCCTGATTATTATGTGAAACAACTTGAACGGTACCAAAGACCAATTTTCAAGTGTCAATCAATTTACTCAACAACCAAAGGTTAGATTCCCAATTGATTGAACTTACGCACAACCTGTGTTATTTCTATTATATAACAAAATATAATGCGGAAAAGAAATAACACATACACCAGAAATTTTGTTAACGAGGAAACCGGAAATGCAAAACAACCCCGGGACCTAGTCTAGATTTGAACACCACACTGTATTAAGCCGCTACAGACACTAGCATACTCCAAGTTAACTTCGGACCGGAATGTAGTTGAGCCCTAACCAATCTCACACTGATCAAGGTACAGTTGTGCTCCTTACGTCTCTGAATACCAGTAGAAATCAACGCACTTGATTCCCTTAGCTGATCTCACCCACAACTAAGAGTTGCTACGACCCAAAGTTCGAAGACTTGATAAACAAATCTGTCTCACACAGAAAAGTCTCTTGTATAGATAAATCTGTCTCCCACAGATAAACCTATGAGTTTTGTTCCGTCTTTTGATAAATCAAGGTGAACATGAACCAATTGATATACCGGGCTTATATTCCCGAAGAACCGCCTAGAAATATCAATCACCTCACAATAATCTTAATCGTACGGTTGCGAAACAAGATAGTGTGGAATCACAAACAATGAGACGAAGACGTTTGTGATTACTTTTTATCTTGCCTATTAGAGAATAAATCTCGAGCCAAGATAGAAACTGTGAGATCAGATCACGCAACTACAAAGAAAATAGTTGGGTCTGGCTTCACAATCCCAATGAAGTCTTTAAGTCGTTAACCTACAGGGTTTCGTGAAAAACCTAAGGTTAAAGGAGAATCGACTCTAGTCGCAACTAGTATCGCAAAGAAGGTGTGGGATTAGGTTTCCCAATTGCTAGAGTTCTCCTTTATATAGTCTTGAAATTAGGGTTTGCAATCAATGTTACCTTGGTAACAAAGCATTCAATATTCACCATTAGATGAAAACCTGATTAGACTCGAGCTAATATCTTTCAACCGTTAAATCGAACTTAGCTTGTTACACACAAATGAAATGTACCTTCATTTAGATATGAGTAATCGTACCTAAACGTGTAAACCTTGTTGGCTCAACAATAGTTAATCGAAGTTAGCCATATGAACACTTTCATATCAACCTTATTCATCTTAACCATAACGAGTTCAAATGACTCAAATGAAACTAGTTCTAGAGTTGTTCAATTGTTTATATTCTCATATAAGTATACAAGACACAATTGAAGCATCATTGATTTTGATTCACACGAATCAAGTCATGAACATTATAGCCACGGTTTGCAAAAGATTGCCTTCCTTATTATATAAATGTATTCATGAACAAACCGATTTTAGAACATCATCCACTTAGCTATACATACGGATACGCGTACCTAAATGGCCGGACTAAGTTTGGGTTTCGCCAGTATGCGAACTGGTACGCACACCTTCTAAACTCAGCAGAAATTCCCGGACCCGAACCTTACGCCAGTACGCGTACCGGTTTGCGTACAAGGTTCCCGGACTTCACAAACCAACAAGTACGCATACGGGTATGCATACCATGGTTCCCGGACATGGATTACATATATGAAAGTACGCACATTATGCTTAAATCCAATTGTTTTAAACTCTCATTTCAACCATTGAAACATTCTTGGAAGACGGGAATAGCTGTCTCACACAAACTATTAGCTTCAAAGCAATTTGCAAGTGATCGAATGATCAATACGAAACATTCCGAGTCTACATCAAATGACTGTCTCACACGAATCATGTAAGATGTTACCATGCGATTTTCACATGATTATCTTTTGACTTTCGTCAATATTATACGATGAACTTGGTTAAATCAAAAGCTTACCAACACATATTTCGAGAAATATGTAAGCGAGTTAAACTCAGCTCGAAATATCAAATGTGTATAAATGAAGTCTATATAGCTATACGACTTTTGTCTCAAATAGGAGATATAGTATATAGATTTTTGAGTGATATATGAGTTCAAGTCTCCACATACCTTTTGTTGATGAAGTTCCACAAGCTCCCCTTAGTAGTTCTTCGTCTTCAATCGATACGCCGTGAAGTCTAATGCTCAAATACACTTTCTATCCTAATCCGAGACTTAGCTATAAGTAGACTAGAAATCAAGACTTATATTTTTGACAACTAAACTTGACAAACAAGCTTGAGATAGCAACGCTTGCGAGTTCGACCGAGCAGTGCTCTAACATGTGCTTTATACCTTTTCATTATTTTAATCAACTTTTGGGCTATAAACATGTATTTTGAGCAAGTGATTAATATGAGGAGCTAAACCCCATTGCTGAGGCGACAAAGGAAGCTATTTTTCCAAAAAAAATTGGTATATTCTTATTTATTTATTTATTGCAATTATTTTATGATTATTTGCCTTGATCGAAAATTGTTTGAATGATTTTTGTTAAGCAATTTTTATTTTTTTTGATAGAGCATGCTTGGTCATAGGTTTTTGATGCTATACACTTTGGATTTACACTTGTTATTTGAAAATCTATATGTTGCAATATTTTAGAATCAAATTAAACGCAAAAATTGCATAAATATAAATATTGGATTTAATCACTTTGAACTTGGAAAATAGTGAAATCTTGGTCTCAGTGTTCTTTTAATATTGATATTATCTTTGTCTGAGTTTTTTATAATTTTTAGTGAGTTCTCTATTTTAGTTTTAAATTTTAAGTCTAAAAAGAATCCTTCAGGTTATCATAAGATTTGACTGCGCAACTTCGGACGAAATATGGAATGAGGACCCAAAAAACAATTGGAGCTTAGTTTAACTATTGTATTTTATTTATTTATTGATGTTACTCTATTTAGTTTAGTTTTTTTTAATTTAAATTATGCTTAAATAGAAAATATTATGCTCGATTCAAACAAACTTTTTAATGTTAGCATATGTTAAAACTATTTAATTAAAAAAATCCTCTCATCCAATTTAAACTAACCATTAACTCCAATTAAACTAACTTAGAACAAATTATTATATTTAATTAAATCTAATTATTACATAAAACTATAATCGCTCATCCGAGCAATTCATCTACATCTTCAAAGTGTACTACCGCTTTGCTTGCTTGCTTATTCTTTTTTAGACTTTCCGTAACTTATCAAATTTCTTTTGCAGGACACTTAGTTACGCTTAATCATTCTGGAAGTGTCCATTGGGACCTTGTAAAATACATGCACATCTTTATAACGTTTATCAGTCGAGGCATGATTTTTTTAGATTGATAAACCATAACTTTATGATGTGTTGATTTAGTAACTTCGTGTTTTTACCCCTCCAATTTCTCTGTGTACTCTTTCACGTTATTGTCATTAGCTGAACTTGATGATCTAGAATTGACTTCTTTTCTCATTGCTTAACTTTTCTTTGAGATAGATCTCTATAATTTTGTGAATCCCCATGAAAAATTAAGATTAAAATATCAAAGCGGTGAGGGAGTAGTAGGCATGTCAGTAGGAACTTGGGGTGATGGGTTTGATTCTTGTGAGGGACATATTGAATATGCATAGTGAAACCTGTTAGTGGAGCTTGAGAAATAGTATCAGCTTGGTAAGGTGATATAGTTGGTGAGGGCAGAATCATCCAACAAATCAGGGTTGCTTAAGCTTGTCGAAACAACCTTCGTTTTGAAAATTTTACATTTCGTTACTTGCCACTCTTCTCAATCAGGGTTGCTTAAGGATGTCGAAACAACCTTCGTTTTGAAACTTGTACATTTTGTTAATTGGCACCCTTCTCAAGTTCTTCCCTGCTACAATTTTCAAAACAAATTATTTTAAATATCACAACAAATTAACAGATTTAATTTTCGAACTCAAAAGTTTCATTTATTTTTATTACAAATCAGCCTTAGTTTCACCGCTCTTTTTGTATCATTAGAGCTACATATAGGTTCGTTTCTTTGTCGACTGCATTAAATCGACCTAACAAGCCAGCATGATCATACTGTAAGAGCAAGTGCTGATAACCAATGATGTTGTGCCACATGTTTCTGTTAGACAACTTATATGTAATGACTTGGTCAACGTTTCTATCTTTCATTTTCTTTATACTTCTGTAGTGATACTATATAAGCTTCTCTCTGTGTAATTTCTCAACAGATTTAATACAACCAACATGGTATCATATACCAGAAGGGGAATTTCGACTTCCTCTATTAAAATCTGAACTTTTTCCTTACAACCTCATCTACAACCCTAACTTTTATTTACAACCTCATCTACAATCTTCATTAACAATGGTGAGAAAGACTAGTAACTCGTTGAATCCGGATGGAAACTCTTCTAACAACAACAATAACAACATCACCAACAATCCTAAAAAATTTCCTCTATTACCTTCATCTCCATCACAACCACCGTCACAACTACAATCTCAAAACATTTAACAACCATCGTTTTTACCGCAAACAAATCCACAATCACAACCACCGTACGTCGCCTCCAAGTCATCATCAAAACTTCTATCCACTACCACCACCGCTTCAATTTTATCAACCAAATTCTTGTTTCACTCCACTTTCATTTCCAAATATCTCTAATTATGTATTTTTGAAATTAGATGGTTTTAGTTTTCCAAATACCAACTTTTTTGGCTACATAGATGGATCTATTGAACCACAACCACAATTTATCTTCAATGAGAATATTCACGTGGTGAACCTCTATATTCAGAATGAAGATCGATGGGTCATTTTGTTTGTTCTTGCATCAATGATATAATTTTACCATCTCTTGTTTCTAAATTGTTGGTAAAGGTATTGCTTGAGAGAAATAAAATCATTTATCCAAGATCTTTACACAACAGTTCTTTGCTATAAAATCGCAACTTCGATCTCAACTTCATTCTTAACGGAGAAGTAATTCTACAATCTTTGAGTTGGGATAATTGGTGTTTGGTACTCAGGTTTAGACCAATACTAGGCTTTGGTCTAACATTTGTCCAACGTTAGGCTTTGGTACCTGGACTGGACGTTGACCCGCGTCGACTAGGTTAAGTCCTCACTTCTGTTTTGGTAATTATTAATAAGTTTATATAAAATGTAATTATTTTACTAAATTACAATAATACCCTTTATTGTACTAATATTTACACAATAAACATTCATTTACCCTAATTCTTTCACCTTCTTCTTCTCCTCCTCCTCCAAACCGTCGCCGCAACCACTATCGGAGAGAACAAAACAGTACCACCAGCTCATCCACCATTAAAATCCAAAACCAGCAAACCAAAAATTTCACTTCGAAATTTCAATTTAAGATTTAAACAAAAACCCAGTAGATGCATCTCTGAACCATATTAATTTCATGAACATCAAGCTACTATTTCTCGTCATTGAAATCTCGTCCATCATCAGAATTAAACACATCAAACATCTATTTTTCTTCCATGTTTCCGGCCAAAATCACTGAACCATATTAACTTCATGAACAACCATATTAACTCAAGCTTGACCACCATTAACGGGGAAGAAACAAACAGTAGCAGTTGCAGATTTTTTTTTTTTTGAAAACCAGTTCCAGAATCTCCACCGTACCCTTGTTCTAAATCATCAATCTCTCCAAGAATCTCCACCATACCCTTTTGAAACCCAAATTAGATTGTAAATCTACAGTAAGAACTAATCACTTCTTTTTCTTTCATCAAATCCAATTGAAACACAAATAAAATCCCAACAAAAATTCCCACTCAAACCCATAATTAAACCCCGTTTAATCAATTCTATTGTGAAGCAATTGAAACCCTAAATCCCAATCGAAATTCCAACTCAAGCCCATAATTGAACCCCTGTTAAATCAATTCTTATTTGGATTTCACACCTGAAACTGAGAGAGGAAAAAATGGAAGCCTCTCTGTCTGAAATTGACGAACGCAGTGAAGAGGAAGGCTGCCTTCAATCTGTATGAAGAAGAAGATGCTTTGTTGCTGTAAATTGAATAATCAATGGGGAGGTTAGGGTTTGATGTGAGACTGAAGTTGCAGTGATGAACAGGATGAAGACGGAGATTGAGTCGGGTATGGAGGTGGAGGAAGAGTTAAGTAGTATTAGGGTTCATTATCTCTCACATTCGAGCCGTACACTTTTTTTTCCTCTTGACCGTTGGATCTTTGATCTACTTCAGGCTAGATTTGTAAATTCAGTATTTTCACAGTTTTTTTATTTTACAAATTAATTAAAGTCAAGTCATAAACAATCCATGTTAGTCAACGTCTGGTCCAGGTACCAAGCCCTAACGTTGGACAAATGTTAGACCAAAGACTAGTGTTGGTCAAAACCTGGGTACCAAACACCAATTATCCCCTTTGAGTTTCTTCATCAAATTAAGTCTATCTTTGATTCTTTGGCTGAAATTGGAGAACCTGTGTCTGATGAGGATCTCGTAGTGTACACATTATCTGGTATCGGAAGAGAATACTCAACCTTTGTAATTAAAATTCAAAATAGGAAAACTCCTCTAGCATCATGTGAACTTAGGTCTAGGATGATTAACCATGACCAATGGTTAAAGGAACAAAAACAAGATTCTTTCTCTCTTTTAGTTGTAGATCCAACTAATTTTGTTTTTCTCTTTTTTTCCTTCCTCGTCCAGTTGCGATACCGGATTTAGGTGCTACAAGTCACATGACCAATGATTCCACTATCGTGTTGCTGAGGAATTTGATGGGGATGAGCAGGTTATGGTAAGGGGTGGCAAGCTACTTCCCATTACTTTAACTGGTTGCACTGTGTTACAACATGTTGCTAGTTCTCAATATTTTGTGTTACAGAATGTTTTATTTATGCCAAACATTAAACATAATCTTATTTCTATCGTAAACTTTACAAGTGATATCAAATGTTCTTTTGAATTCTTTCCACGGGGATATGAAATAAAGTCCACTCTCAATAAGAAAGTCTTGGCCAGAGAGTTGATGCATCATAACTTATATCCTTTGCAGTCCTCTTAGCAACAACTACTTTATTCAACAAATAAGTTGTCTATTTCTTCTGTCTTAGCTTCTCCAAATCTATGGCATCAAGGGCTAGGGCGTCCTGCACATAAGATTGTTAAAAAGCTTGAGTCTACTGCTGCTATCAAGCTTCCCAACCAAGTCTTTGAAACTTTTTGTTCTTCATGTCAGCTTGGCAAGAGCAAGTGTATGCCTTTTTCCATTTCTTGTAAGTGACATATGGAGTCCCCACCAATAGTTTCTACTCTAGGATATATGTGCTATATGCTTTCTTATAGATGATTTTAGTAAGTTCAATTGGATACATCTAATAAAGTGTAGAACTGATAGTCTTGCTTGTTTCAATTTCTTTTAAAACATCAATGGAAATCTGTTTGAGTCTAAGATTAAGGAATTTCAAGCTGATGGTGCTTATGAGTTAGTACAATGCTCATTTAGAGAAGCTTATAAGTTATATGTAATGACTTAGTCAACATTCCTCTTTTTCTTTTTTTCCCTACTTCTGTAATAATACTATATAAGTATCCATCTCGTTGTAATTTCTTAACAACTTTAGTACAACCATTCACTGTTTCTACACATACGTTTTGGGCTTGTCGGTGTTTTGAAATTTTTTGTCATGAATGTTTTGCCGAGGTATTTAATTTTGTGGTTTGCATCTTCTTCCATAATTTCTATAAATAAAAACAGTGCATAATTTCTACAAATAGAAATGAATTTTCTTCCATACTATACTATACATATTACCACGATTTTTAGATCGATCTTGGGATGTGGAGATCAAATAAATATTATGTGAAATGGAAGTGTGCAAATGAGATCATAATGTTTGGCCGAACCTAGCGACCAGGTAATGGCCTCAACATAACCGCTTGGCCATAGCTTGGCCGAGGCCCGAGTGACTATTAATTGGCCATAAAGGGAATGCCCAGACTTCCATAGCAGACCCTAACTGCCCACATTTGCTCATTTTGTCCTTCCATTGGACCTGCCCTCAGGCCCCTCACCCATCAAAAGATACTTTTTTTTTTGAAGCATTATCATCAAAAGATACTAGCTATAATGGAGTATTAATTTTCTATTTATCCATTTCAACGTTATCTGAAATGACTTTTGCCAGGTGTATCACCCAAAATCAAATTTAACGGAATATGCGTAAATGTAACGGACATTTCTGGAAGAAAAAAAAGTAAACAGCCTTCCGGTTTCCCGAAAACTATAAATACTTGCCGTTCTCCCAAATTTCTTGCCCTAAACCAAAAATCTCTGATTGTATCAGCGCCTCCATACCCAGCTCACTTTCCCCCACTTTGTTTCTATAAAATCGTCTGAAATTAATGGTTACTACTTATTTAGTTGCTGAAGAGCTTTATGGAGTTGTAAAACTTTCCCATTTTGTCTATTGCTTGTGTTGCTGAGTCGGAGAAGATATGTGGTGGTTTCCCTAATTTATTCATGTTGTGAAAATGGATGCGATTGAGTTTCCTTACCAAAGGGATGTTTCGGTTTCGAAGAATTTGATGGGTAAAGGATTTGGTAGAGAGCGTATGTTAGAAGGGGATCGATCAGAATCCATCAGTGTTGGTTCAGTTCCTCGTAGCTCCGGTCTTACTGGATGCAGTACTACTGGTAGTATTAAAGGTTGATTTTCTAAGATTTTATGTTACTAATTGGTTTATTGTAACATGTATTTTTTTTTTTCTTGCTTCCATTTTTTGTCTGTGAGGAAACTAAATAGGATCTGCTGAATCTCTTGTCTGGGTTGTTATTGGTTTTTGTTAGATTGTAATCATCACTAGAGCGGGAATGGTATTTGAGTTAGGGTTGAAGTAAAACATGGAGAACGAGAGTTTTCCTGTTCATTGTATGACAGCAAGGATATTAGCTCGGTTTTACACATTATTGTTGTGAAAATAGAAAATAAAAATTCAGTTGAGCGACTCAAACATGAATAGCATGCCCAGCTTTATCTGCCCGGTCCAAATTTTTTGTCATGCTATTCGGATGTGAGACACTTATATTATGGGGTCTGTAAGGTTAAGGGATGAGGGAGTGATGGAGTTTTTGGATATGCTGGTTTGGACTCTGTGGTACTAGGTTCACAGAATGACTAGTAGCATAGCCCTATATCATGTTTACTTGAATTTGGTAGTTAAGTCTGAATTTGTCTTAGTTGTATGAACTTATTATGACAACTCCTCACTCTTCTCTTTTATTCATGCCTCATTTTAGATAAAGCTCGGGCAGTGAAACAAAAACATGGCTTAGACGGTAAACGGAGTGACAGGAAAAATGTTAAACCACCTATGAAGACTAAACTGGATTCGTTCTTTTCGAAGAATGGGATAACAAGCAATAATTCATCCTCAGGAGGAAACAACATTCTTGGTATGCTAGCGTTTAGTTAATAAATGTAATTGTGTATTAAAATTGGTGCGTATCATTATCATTATTGAGTTTGCATACTTGCTATAAATGTTGATGCCGAATGCCAGTTCCAAAAATATTGAAAGTGAATGTCACGAAGCTCTTTTTACTTTTAGCTGCATACTATTATGCACGCCTTCTTCTAATATGTTAGTTGCTACAATCATCAGCCGTCCTCTGATGTTTCTTAACGATTACTGTTTTTGGCTAATATCACATACACCGATGCACTTATCTTTTCACAACCGGTAGTTCTTTTTAATACATGTCCTCTTGCATTTACAATGAATTAATAATTTCTTTCGGGCGTCTTATATCAGGGATATATGGTCTGAAATCAGATATTCATGCTGTTACAAGGCATGTGGATGAGCTGTCTCTGAATGAAATCCTTGATGGCAGTTATAAATGTCCGATCTTATCCCAAAGCAAAGGTAAGAAATCAGCTAATACAACTGATAACATTCTACACTCGGTTCGGAAGGTGTGCTCTATCCTTCAACCCCAGAGAGCACCTGAACCATCACAGAAAGATGTTGACCTAGACAGTGGTTCAATAAAGATGGAGGCTTGCATATCTGATACCGGTTTCTGTTCGTCTAAAAGAGAGGAAAATGATAAAGAAGATGGGGACTTGCACGGAAAAACTTCATTTTGTAAGGTAAGTTGTTTAGGAAAATGATAAACACCAGGAAGGCAGGAAGGTATACTTCAGGCATAGCAGTGCACCATTTAAAGGAGTGGGAGGCGCTGAGTAACATAGAAAATGTTTATATATATAGTTAATGTTTGATAATACAATGCTGCGCTATAAGATCCTCGTCGATCCTTTTGACCACGAGATTTCAGTCGTGGATATCCAAGTGCGGGTCTCTTATATGCATGTTTCACTCTTGAATGGTGTGCAGTGTGCACTGTTGATACACTTCTCCTGAGGCCTGACTAGCAGGTATCTAATAATTTCCATAGCATCATGTTTAATCCTTTAGTATTTTAACTAATTCTCGACTTACTTTTTCTTATACCTCACCTAAAGATTGAGGACTCCCATAAAAAGTTTTTGGATGCCAAGCTGCTGCATCAACCTAATGTTATTCTGGAGCGCTTAGCATTTCAACCAGTAAAGGATTTGGATTCACTCTTACATGATACAGCCAAGCCTGGGGTGTCTTCACTGGTTAGTCCTGATATACGAACATCTCAGAGATATAGATTGCCGCCTTTCTATTGGTCACATTCTTTTACTGGCTCATGTAAAACTAATGTTGAAGGGAGCAAGTTGACAAGTAGGAGTAGCGCGTTCCAAAGTAGATGGGTGAGAATAGAGAGCACCCCCTCCACTCAAGGGGATAGTACTGGCTGTTTTTCAGACCTGGACTCGTTTGCTTGTGATTATAACCTAAATTCTTTAAAACATCTAAACCTAGGTCTTTCAGACAAGGAGCCAACTTCGGCATCCATCAGTTTTCGCAAGCAGGTTCTGTTGTCCACTTCCAAAGATCCTCTCGCTGGCTTCCCACATAAATCCGATAATTATTTAGGTGCTCAGTCAAAGTTTGGTTTTAACATGAACATTGTTAAAGATGGTAGAAAAATAGAAAACAGTTATGGTCAAGAAAAATATTTAAGGTTTGAAGAAAACAAAGATGATGGTGTTGGTGGAGAACCAAGTAAGAGAAGGAAAGGTGCTTGTTCTACTGAAGATGGTAGCTGTTATTCTATGTTTAAATCTTCTGTTACTGGATATCCCAACTTTCCTTCGCATATACATGATCCAGATGATACTAAACACGGTAAATTGGCTATTACACTCTTTTCTTTCTGCCCAGTTCTTTCATGCTATTTTGGTAGGATGTTAATTGTTACACTCATGTAAGCAAAAGTACCGTTCATTTCGTTTTGTAGTAGACGGAACTCTTGTATACATTTGCTTCCATATCGTGTTAAACTGCGATTGTTATGTTATAAAACATCCATCTCGTGATCCTGCTTTTAGATCTTGTACTTTTGTGTGGAATTTGAACTGCAAGTAGGGTGTACTATTTGAGTTGGATGAACTAGTATTGAATCTCCTGGTGATAAAGACTGGACTGGAGCCATAGGCTGCCCAGTTGACTTGATCTGAGTCGGCTTGAGTTAGGGACAGGTGGTGTTCAGATGAGCGAGCCTAAAGCAGGTTCAGGGTTTGGTCTTTGAACTGATTAAGGTCATCTTGGTTGACACAGAGAGTCAATTTTGTCTTTTTCATTTTGGGCTCGGCTGAATTTATCTGTTCATTTATTTGGCAAGTCAAAGCTGACTTTGCTGATCCCCACGGTTGGTCTTGGGCTGCAACTGATTTAGTTATGGCTGTTTTTACTTGCTGAAAATGATGAAGCTCATCTTATCCCCAAAATAATTTCATATAATAATGCACCCTCAGTATAACCAATGAGAATATCTTGTTATTGTTCTTTAGCTCAGTGTGATCGGTCTCAATGATGAGCTAATAGTTTTGTCCTGTGCTTACTCTCCCTACAAATTAGTCGAGTCATTTTGCTCCCCAAGTGCATGTCATAAAATTCACTGCATCAACAGTAGTAGTAGTTTTGAGGAATAAATTGATGAGAAAATATTGAAATATGCAGTTTGCAAGTAAGTTACCAGTTGGAGTTTGCACATCATATATGAGCATTTCTAATTCTTGACTTCTCCTAGGCTTGTAAAGGTAACGTTGTTCCTAATAGTTGGTTTTAGAATGGAAATATAAATGTTTCAGAAATTGTTATTGGAGGTTTTGATAATGAATACATTTCCATGCTGTATTAATTAGGAAATTCATATTTATTAACACATTCAGATTCGGTGTATTTGTAGTGCTACATCAATGGAACTTGTTCAATTGTTCTTTGTTATATCCAGCTTTTATAACCTCAAATTCTCATACCGAAGTTATATGTGATTGTCTTTATTCATGGCAGATGCACATTCTCCAAGGCTACTAGCTGCTGCTCAGATACTTAACGAGATCTCAAGACTTTCCAGAACTCAGAATCAGAACAGGGAAAAAAACAGATGGCCGAAAAAACTCTCTCAAAAGGTCATGAAAGCCCGCAAATCAGGGTCTCGATTGGGGAGGCCAGAAGAAATACCAGCTACGCCAAAACCAGTTATGGCACGTATTGATGTTGATGATGATGTTATGAATCATGACCAAAGAGCAGTTCCTTCAAAGAAGCCTAGATTCCTCATGACCAATAATCAAATAAAAAAGGATAACTCTCAGTCTCAACCAAGCAATACTGGAAGAGGATCGATGATATCTTCACCTCCTGCAACTACATCAATTAGATCATCTCCTCTACGCAGTAATAAGTTAGGGAAAGGTTTGATTTCTGAATCAAAGAAATTGAATCCCGATAACCTTAAAGTATTTGGGACTATGCCACCTTTGTCTACTGGGGTGTTGGACAAATCATGTAGCAACAGTCAGCAAAAGCTGCGGAAACCATTGCTTATAGACTGGAGTAGAGGAAGGAACAAGAGAGCGTGATGATGAGGGATCTACTTTTTGGATGGTAGGGAACCTAATCTGCCTCTTTATTTTGATGGTTGTCGAGTAGTGAACAGTGCGGTAAGTAGAATGGATAGTGGCTAGTGTAGACAATTGTATTATATGGCATAGAGAAACATTGAACAAGTATTTAAAGCTGTTAGTCAAGAGCAGTCACTGGGTTTATTGTTGTCACATTAAAAATCAGAAGGAATAGGGAAGCATAGAAATAGAGGACAGTGATGTGTAACATTTGGTTCTTGTTGTAAAGTATTAGGATCCAGGCAATAGAAAATATCAGTTCAGTCTCTGACTCTTCGTAAAACTTTTTTGTTCCTTCTCAAGTAAATTTCAAAAGATAGATGCACAGCCTGATACTGTCTGGTGCAAACTGGTTGGTTGTTGAACTATGGGTGCAAAATTTATGTAAAGATTATATGCCAAATAAGGATGGCTCTGCGTGTCCACACCACAGAAACCCCTTGTTAGTGATTCCTTATTGGAGAGCCTGCTTCGGAAAAGGCTGTGCGTCCTCTATCTGCGTTAAGATGCGGATCATTAGGTAGGATAGGTGTCTTCATATTGTCGATGCTTCTATAATTAAAGGGATTCATATATACGTTTAAAAGTCCTTACTACTAAGGGTGAATTAGAGAGAATTAGAAGTCCTTACTGCGTTTAAAAGTCCTTACTACTGAGGGTGAATTAGAGAGAGACAGCCAGAAAGGCAAGGCATTCTGCGCGAGGTCTGAACAGAGTGTCCCAAGGATTTAACACAGCATTCTGTATCCCGGTTGTGAGCGAGATAAAGAATACAGTACATCGTTATGTCGTGGCAAATTCTGTGACAATGCATACCTTGCCTGGTCCTTCAACTGGTTGACTGCACACAGTATTGCTTGTTCAACTTCAAGATCCTTTTAACTGTATCTAGATGGGGGTACATATAGTTTAATGTCATTCAACTCTTTCGTATACCCTTGCAAAATAATTAGCATCTTAATCACAGAGTTCTTTTAAAAATTTACAGTGTAGAAAGTTTTCTGATGCTTTAAGAGGTCATAGTTATAATAACCCAATAATAGCTAGGAGAACATTTGATCTAAGTAGTAAAATCATTGTCATTGCAATTCCATGATCAAATCCTGACCGCACGATTAAAAGAAAAACCTCTTCCCCAAATGTGATACCTTCTATCTTTGCTTCCTTCCTTGAGATCTCTGCGGCCACCTCCCTGGTCTCATCTAATATCCTACATGACCGATTCTTATAAGAACCTTCAATTGTGTAAACACAACTCTTTCGGCCGGATTGGTAAAGCACTACTTGAGCTAACGCACTTGGAACATCTGCAATTTTCAGTAGACCATTACATCTCTTTGCTATGCATATTGGAAACCTTGTCTCTGTATAGCTTTCCGTGCTGTCATTGTGGATGTCGCCTTCAAATACATGCCAATTAGCGAACATGCCAAGCTTGGTCTATAAATAAATAAATAAATTTGTCATCAGTAAACACCTAAGTAATCATATAACTTCAAAATAGAAGAGGAAAAGGAAAGTAAAAATTCAGTTTGTGAAAGGCCGGTTTCAAAATAATAGGCCCATTCTCGTTCTGATCGATAATAAATTTGGTGTTGGAATTCAAATTATTGATATCACCAAATTCACCACCCAATAATTTTACAACTGTGCTACATTTTACTAATCAGGTTTCTCTAATTGGGTTCGTGATGTTTAACGTGGAGCTACCTGGAGGCTTGAAATCCGTTTAAGACGGACCCATTTGCAAATGTTTTACATGAATAGACGATTATCGTGCTAACTGCAAAACCTTAGCTGCCTGGCATATGCAAAACCTTAGCCGCCTACTATATACCTTAGTGAAGATCATATCGCCTACTATATACCTTAGTGAAGATCATATCTGAGTATACCCTGCGCGTAAATCAACAGTTCAACTGAGTGGGTCAGCTAATTAATGGGCCGGATCAATTACAACCCGATTAGGTATTCAGGCAGAAAAACGGGCGATCAAGTAGTTTTTGAGTGAGTTAACGATCCTGTACTGGTCATAAAATACAAAATATTTCAAATTGAGTTTCACCTATTGTGTATCTGTTCCCAAACCATGTATCACATAGAGAATTAGAGATCTTGTTACTAGTTAGAGGATCTGTAGGAGGCCTAACTACCAAGTACAGTAGCATATCTGTTAAACAATTACGTATAATATGAACAACTAAATTAGTTTGAGGTATATGTAGTTTCGCTTATTTGCCCTTATACCAATTGTAGAGCTAAAACGCTGAATAGAACTAGCCATGTTGAACAGTTTACGCACCATTTATATATCTAGACATATGAAAAATGCAACTTTCATTTGGTTTGATGGTTAAGTATAAATACCTGCCGACAAATGGTGAATACAGCTTTTCCTAAACCATCCATGAGAATTATCTCTTTGCTTCCCTCTCCAATGTAACTATCAACACGGTAGACTATGTCACCACTGGAATCGATCACTGTAAACCCGTTACAATTGAAAACTTGTGATTTTCTCCACACTGTTAAACTAGCTGTCGATGATTCCCCACTGATTCCATACTCCTTATCCGCCTGATCGTTATCACCACCACCATCATCACCTACACGGTGGAATGTTTTGCGCTTATTAGATCTTTTAAGAAATCTCATATCTATCTATCTCTTAGATGTATCTCCGTCTCTCTTAATTAGTGTATATATATATATATATATATATATATCAGAGATGTTTATAGCATGTGGTTTCAGTATGTGAATTAGTTTAACATATATATGACAGTAAACAAATTTGTTTGCTGTGAAGTGGGGTTAGGATATTATAGGGACAGAATCACCATGCTTGATATATCCGTTAGGACGGTGCAACCCCAGTCCCCAGGCAGGCCCTAGCATGTGAGGAGGTTAGCTACTTAATCGGTGTTTCCACGTAACGTTTTATTCAACTTTTAGCTGTACGGCGTTTAATACTCTTTTTGCTATTTCGTGTGAGGTGTGAAACATTCCAAAAATATATAAGTGGAAAAGATCCGCATCTAGAAATTTGGATATTTCTATTTTGGGTCATCTTTGGTTCCCTAAACCGTGACAAATATTTTTCACACTTCTTCTCACAAGGATAATTAGATATAGTCCAACGGGATTACGTGTACTAGTTGGACGGATCATAAATATTAGAGACGTGCCCAATATATCTTTTTTCTTTTTCTTTTTTCCTTTTCATGGATTTCAATAATATATCTGGTACAACACTCTCAGCTGGACGGCTTTATCAAGAGTAGAAGAAGTAACAAATTGTATTAACGATTTCTGAGAATTTGAACAAAAATATAGTAGTAATTAAGCTGTTGTAAGGAAGCCAACAAGGCAAATGCAATGGCAACCTTTGATTACTCTGGTTATTCTCCTACTTTCTTTTTGAAACTCTTTCTACGGAAAGACATTTGGTCTTGAACTCTACTTTAAGGATAATTGAGATGTATCCAGACTCTATCTAATCTATATTTTTCTTATCAAATATATATATATATATATATATATATATATATATATATCTGGTGTGTAGGGCATGAGTTAATATCCTCCATCAGGCTAGTCGGACGATGGCCAAATTATTAAGCGAACCTGTTTCCTTAAAGCATCTTCCTAAGCATTCATAAATAAATTAACTATCAAGAGAAGATAGTTCGAAGTGGAAAGGGTATAAAAGCGATTACGAATCCAACCTATTCTAAGCTTGGATAAAGTGTGGAATGTCAAATCTAATGGATTCAAGTTTGTGCCATCTTTTTCCAAGCCATGTTCCATGGTTTCGTGGAATCAAAGAAACGGTAATTTGACTAGCATTAATCGCTATTCGAAATAGCGTACTAAAAAGACGAAAGTCGCTATTCTAAATAAGCGTAAGTCAAGCGAGAGAAAAAGTGTTCTTGATCTCGGTCATGCAAATATTTTAGTCAAATATCATTGACCAAGTCAAACGCTGTTTGGATTAGCGTTTCTATGATTCCATCATAATACTTGAGCCTCCATTAACAATTCCAAATGCTGAGATGGCATGGAAAAATGGAAGATGGAATTCTTCCACCATAAGACTTGATCTAAATCAAGGAGACTCAATATCTCATTTTCTATTTATAATGGTGGTGGAAGTTCTTTCTTTATTAATCAAGAAAGCAGCTAGTATGCAGTTGATTGCCGATTTCAAGCCTGCAGTGGATGGCATTGTTATTAATCATTTGCAACTTCCAGATGACTTGATAGTGTTTCTAGATGATGATGTTGTGCAAGTTCAGAACTGAAAACATATTTTATTGGTATCTGAGTTAATTTCTAGTTTAAAGTTAAATTTCAAGAAAAGTGCTATGGTTGCAGTAAGGAATGCTGTGAATGTTGCTGAATGTGCGACTATTTTTAGGTGCAAAATGTCTATTTTTCCAATGAAGTATCTGGGAATTCCTTTAGTTAGCAAATCTAAGGTTTCGGGGGTTTGGGATGTTAAAAGTTAAACTTATGGCAGATAAGGTATTTGTTAAAAGGAGGGAGATTGATGCTTAGCAAGCATGTTTTGTCCAGCTTACATGTATATTACTTTTTCTTATGTTTCCATGTTGTTTTTCTAAACTATGTTTCCAACTCTCTTTAATAAAATTAGTAACAAGAAGGATGCTACATTACAAGATATGTTGGTCTGCAACATCAATAATATCCGGAATTTTGCTTTCTACGAGTAATTAAAGGAGCGATTTTTTACTTATCTTACTCATATTATAAAAAATAAAACAATATAATGCAAAAAGGGAAAAACACAAGATAGCGAAGTTTTGTTAACGAGAAAAGCGCACTTGTAGAAAAACCCAGGAGCTCGTCGACTTTGAACACAAAATTGTATTAATTCGCTACGAGACACTAGCCTACTATCGACTTGAACTGAAATATAGTTGTGATTTGTTAGAGCATAGCTCAGTTGAACTCACCAAGTGTTGGTATGTCAAGTTCGGTTGTCATATTTTAGTATCCAAACTCATTTAGAGTCACTTGATTAAATACTAGAGTCAACTTTGTTTAGGCTAGACTAGAAAGTCTAGGAATGTTGAGACATACAAGTATTAACCCGAAGACCTGAAGAATGAGAAGAAGTAACGACTACAACGACGACATCATTCTTCCACTTGAGGTTAGTAATATTGACTTGATCTTGTTTCAATTACTAATGTATCTTTCAAGTCGTGCTTTATTGAAAACATAACATGCGAAGCTGTATATATTGTATATAATACTCTAGTGATGAGACTTGGTCATAATAGTTGTAGATGGTGAAATTTAGATAAGGTTGAAAAGCGTCATTTCGAGACCATAGACAAAACTCAACTCTCACGAGAAAGATTAAGCCCTTGGCCCTCAAGGCACCAATAGACACGATTTCTAGTACACGTCCCCGCGAGACACCGCTGGTCGTGATGCCGTGATTCTAGCGCACATCCTCGACGATATCTGCTTTGGTCACGTAGGTTCGTAGAACGATAAAACGTCCATGCATAGACTTATGAACAAGAACAGCCACAATTTCAGCATGTCTTCGCGAGACGGAGCTGATTGTGATGCCATGATTCCTAGTATACATATTCGACGAGATACTGCTGGTCATGTAAGCTCTGTAGATGCGTAAAAACGTCCCCGACGGACTTATGACCCAGATCGGAGATATGCATGTCTCCTGTAAGCACGACTCACCCTATTTGAGATCAAGGATTGATTCCTAGTACATCATCGCGAGATACACTTGGTCATGTCTCGCTCAGGCTCGACTCGACTTGCGGGAGGTTTTAGAATAACTCCTAGGACATCCCCATGAGATACGTTGGTTATTCCGCCTCAGGGCCCTTTCGATGAGACTCCTAGAACATACTTTCGAGATACTGTTGGTTTTGTTGTCCCATCATATGGACACACGGTTGATTCATAGCACATCTCTGCAAGAAACGCTGGTCAAAGAAAAGTGAGCCAAAAGTCTCGCAGAGGCATTAATCGGGCGTACAAAGCCTTTTTTATCTCTCTCAAGGACGAGTCCCAGCTGACCACAGAGAGATTCAGATCCGTTAAGAAAATCTTCGTAGTCATTTTTACAAATCGGAAAATGTCTCTCTATCTCGGCCAACTCGGCTAAAGAAAATATTTCTCTCTCTCAACACATCATCACAAAGGCTGACTCAGCTTCACATAAATGGGGGAATAACAATTAGGGTTTTGGTCTGGCGATCTACAACACGTGTGAGAAATACCCGGCTTATTTCTCACCACAAAAAAAAGAGTAAAGGCGGTGGAATAATGAGATAAACTCAACCTAGTTTATCTCTATTCCTGAAGAGATGTGAGAATTGCTCCGCACGACACGAAAATCAATCCTTATCTTCACCGACCTGAGATTAGAGAATTCAGCTATAAATAGGTCATTTATTTCTCCAAGCTAAGAGAACTTTCTCATAACCTTTCAGAGCAATTCTTCTTCAAACCCTAGAATTCTCTGATCTCTCTCTTCATATGCTTCTCTCCTTAAGACCAGCCCTAAATGTCTTCCATGTGATCAAGGCGACCTTTGAACGACCCTTTGTGTGTGGTTTAGGCAAAGACTGTTCATGCTTAACTCCTGTAACTCACTTCTAGAAACCCTAGAATCCCACTTATAGCCTCTCTCATATTTTAGGTAACTACAATAATATGATCAAAGTATAAAGGAAGCATAGTACGAAGTATAAATGCTTATCTTTTGGAACTTCGTAAAGACGATATCGACATAATCTATTGTATATATTTATTTTATTATGTATGCATCGTATAGGTATGATTTCATCCTAGAAAACTATGTGTCTTTACATTAGTTTAAGGAAGTAGATGTATGAACTTGTTTTCATAATCGAAAGGGAAATCATGATTGGTCTTGTTATTCTTTGAATATGTTTTTTGGATGTCCAATGGAGTTGGCAGTGGTAGAACCTATCTTGACTATGTTAAGACTTGAGGTATAACCGGTCACGACCTATATAATGAGTAGCTAGTTAGAATCGGTCACTTAGTGTAACCGGTCACATGCTATGTTGGGATGCTAGATGTAACCGGTCATATAAACACTTTGGATCAAAGTGTAACCGGTCACATGATGTATTGAAGGTTAGTGGTAATCGGTCACATGTGTTGATGGTTGTTTTCAGTTCAGGGGTAAAATTGGGAAACCCTGTATTTAATGCGCTTTCGTCCCGCAAAAGAACAAAAGCCATTTGAAAGTAATGAGTGCATAAACCTCTTCGCTCACAAATATATTGAGCAATTCAATATATTCGTATATATATATTAAATTCACTCAGAATGGTGCATGTAGCAACGATCCCAAATATTCTATGAATTTTATTTTCCACCAGCATTATTCACTAATGCAGTGCCTGCCTAATATTTCCTATGATATGTTCCCAGTAGAACTCTTAATATTGGCATGGAATGACGATTAATGTTCACTCGCGTGACGAGTAGCATGAATCTCCCGAAATGTCGGTATTGAGATCCGCATGAAAAACACTCACACGGCTGCTAGTTCTGCGATAAAGAGATTTTCGTGTCAACGCGCCATTTAATTAAAAGTTAGCACAATCGACACGCTCAAATCCTCAAGGAAAATCTAGACTATCCATGTCGGTCTTAAAAGCAATCATGGCCATACGATTTGGCCACACAATTCAACTTGACTTAGCCTCTTCCCAGTGAACTAGGCAATCACCATGATGCCAACAAGCGGACCACTATCATCCTAGCCGATCGGATTCCCTTTAGTTCACCCACAACGCCCATGAACGATAACCAGAACATGGGTGATCATTTGTTGAAAAAGAAGCTCAAACGATCTAAGACCGAGCCATAATGGTCTCAAATTCATCACATCCCCCAACTTAGCTAGCCTAGTTGGACGGTCTAGATCTTCCTTTGAATGATCAAAGAGGTCTTGGCGTGTTCACCGGTGACCCGGCTTTATCATGGTCAATCGACACGCTTACCGGTAAGCCTAGAGTACATCAAATCGTTTGCTCAAACTAGGGTGAACGCACTTTTTCAGAAACCCTAATTTGCGTTGCGGCAGTATGCTACTGTCGCAAATTGATCACGTGCGTATATCTTAGCCAGCCAAATTGAATGGCTTAGATCCAATTTCAGACGACCCAATAGATGTCAAAGATGATCACCGATAACTCGCCTTTGTATCGACTAATCGGCATGCTCAAACTAGCGCTTGATGTTTTCAACTAATTATCCAAAATAGCGTTGGCCACATGGCTTCTAAACCCTAATTTGAATCAACGGCGGTAAGAAACTGCCGCAAATCATTTTGTCCATCCAACTTCGCTAGCCTAGTCGGATGGTCTGGATTCATTTTCAGGGGACCGACAGGGTGATGCCGCGATCACTGGCCATCCTTCCTTCACAGGGAACGATCGGACAAGTCATGGCTCGTTCATAGGGTTCTCGAACGATCACTCAAAAGTGGCCATTCACGCTACTTGTATGATTCAACGGCGAGTCATTAGCTACCGCAAATTGTTTTTGACCACTCAACTTGGCTAGCTATGATTTAAGCGGTCCGGATCTAACTGTATCGACCGATAAGATTTTAGAATGGCTACCAGTCGCCACTCTCCTATAGGGCCTGACCAAGCCGTTTCCTCGGGATGCATGCGTAGCTCCTACCGACTCCCGAAAGAGGGTGGTCACGCTCCTTTTAAGACATTCAACTCGCGACTAATTTTTGATTTGTAAAAAAATGATGCTTCCCGCACATTGATTGTTTTTCAGCAGCTTGTTTAATCGCGATGTTTCATTTGCATCAATTATAAACGATGCTTTATAAATATTTATTCCACAAATAATTTTGTTATTTGACCTAAAAGCACTATGTGCTGATTCTAGCGGAAAGTCTCACGACTTGACCCATTCACTCGAGACATCAAGCATGTCACAAATTGAGGATGCTCACTGGGGTATTAGTCTGGTGGTTTACAGCGCGCGGCGTGCAACACGCCCATTACGAAAGTTTCGGGAAATGACGGAAGATTAACATCAAAATAGGTCTTCGCATAATGGAAACGTGATGGTCACCACCTTTTGCACGATCCCACTTCTCCGCTACTTAACCGCACTCTACTTCCTATGAGGTCGGGGTGCGCTCAATGACTTGTATAAATAGGCTCTTTCAACCTATTTTCAAAGGGGTACAAGTGTTATCAATACAAATATCCGAGAAAAACACCAAGAAGCGATAACTTACGTTCACAAGTCGGTTCCACATTCGATACAAGTCATAAAACAACCACGCCTTCATAATTCAACATTACGATCTCAAACACCTTCTTCGCTTCCTCCCTAAGATCAACCCTTCTCCTTCACTTTGTGACCGAATTGAACTGAACGGCCATTTCTTGGTTTAGGCAGTCTTACTGATTTATCTCTCGAATTTAAAAGTACTCCTATGCGGTATATTTGTTCGGTGTTTGAATTCGTTTCTCAACAATACACCCAAATTTACCAAAAACAACAAAATCGGCTTTTACCCCAAAACAACATGATAACCTCGGAAACAAAGTGTAACCGGTCACATAGTTACCTTGGGAAGCAAGTGTAACAGGTCACATGATGGCACGGAAGCAAGGTGTAACTGGTCCCATAACCCAGATTACAACCTATCTTGGGAATCTTATTGTATCCGATCACAACATTCTTTGGAGTGATGGTATAGTAGTTTATGATCTAAAACCGTGGTTCACATATTTCTTCATGTTGTGTGTGAATTAGGGTTTAAGGATTGACCAAGATGACAAGCTTCATGATGTCGACATATTTGAACATGTACGTAACTCTTATCATTTATTATTCAAAGATATTCCTTGATGCTCAAGGTGATCCTGTCATAGAAATAAATTGAAATTTTTTTAAATAAGGTTTTATGTGCATTAATTACCAGCAATCAATGCATAGCTCTAAAGAATAAAAATTATTAATGTACATTTATTAATTGGATATTTTCTATGAGAGATTTTGGAAATATTGGACTACATTTATTGGAATTAGGAAAACCGAATTTGGGCATTCATTGCATATCTTAAGAATAATTTCGGTTTTGGAAATTCCTTGGTGTCCAAACAACCTTGGTCTATAAATACCTAAGTTTGCATTTCTTGCAAACTATCCTAAGAGACAGGAAAACTTCATTACTTGTTGTTTCTTGTGGAGCCGTCTATTCGGAAAGGAAAGTATCCTAATTAAATCTCTTATGGACGCTCGTTTAAATACTTATGTGGGATCAAGAAGATCTACGAGTACCGTCGGTGGGAAACTAGATAATTGCAGTGTTATTAGTTTTCGATTATTGATTTGATTGACTAACGGTTGTTGAAACTTTGATTTCACCTAGTTTGTTTATTCTTGAGAATCTTCTCTTCTGATATAAGATTCACTCAGACTAGATCAAAGTATCGATGGGATCTTCAGAACCACCTTCGGATCTAAAGACATCTTGTGATAATCCATTGTTAACAGACTCCGTTCTGTGTGGTTGATCACAAGAGGATTCAAGTATTGTTGTGCATGTTTTTTAATGCAATAGAAAATTTGGAGACGAAGAAGATTTCTTATTAGTTTCGTATCTTGTGGATTTAGTGCGCAAACCTTGATCGAGATGGGATCCAACTAAAATCTGTTTATCTTTGATAGACTTGATTGATTAGTCACGTGAGATCGGCATCTCTCTATAGTTTCTCTTTAAGATCTATATCGATTGAGTGCAAATCTAAACTTGATTATTTTGGTAGTCATTGGATAGATTGATCTAACCGAGACAAAGCGATTTATTAGATTAAACATAAGAGCCTTTGTCAAAGACTCATCTTATCTTAAGCAAGATTGATTAGAGTGGTTACCAAACAAATTCTTCCTTTGTTGTTTGGAACACGGTCAAATGACTTGTTATTCACGTGCGTGACTCTAGAAGTCGAAGGCGCAGGATACCGAGGGAACTAAGTAGCTAGGGGTCTGTCTTCTTAGTCTCAACTATACGAAGTTGGTATTATATTTTGTATATCGGCTTAATTTCGAGAGTATCCAAAACTAAACTAGGTCCCATGATTTTTTGCATTTGCGGTTTCCTCGTTAACAAAATATTTGTGTCTTTTACTTTGTTTTCCCGCATTAAATTATTATTATAATTAAGTAAAATACACAAGTACGTTAACTGTAATACTTGATATTGATCCTATAGAGTTTGATTATTACGGAACCTATTATCAAGTACACACTTTTTTGTCGTATCGCCTCGATCTTGTATGCATAGTCAATCACACAAGTGATCTTGTTGTTGTATTGTCTCGATCTTCCATAAACGATCACACAAAGTGTGAACCAGAATTGTTGTATTGTCTCGACTCTGTCCATAGACGATAACATTAGGTGGAGGACTTATAGGTTGATAAATAAAATATTGTGGTGTATCTGAGTACCCTCGTCTTTTTAGAGACCAAACTAAACCTTTAAGCGATTCAGATACAGTCGTGCTCCTTACGTCTCTTGAACCTCGCAATGTTCTATGCAATTTATTCTCTTAGTTGATGTCTTTTACATCCTAAGAGTTGCTTCAACCTAAGTGAAGATTTTTCAGACCAATCTGCCTCTAACAAATAAACCTATTTGATTTCCCTTTATATCGTTTAGATCAAGGCTTGAAAATCAGTTTGCAATAGACAAAGCTAGCAGACCTTACAAATCCGGAACACTTAAACTCGGTTATTTGAAAAACGTGGATTACTAACCATCTCTCAAGAACAATCTTAAAACGATCAACAAATAAGAGTTTTAGATATATATCTTAAGGAATCATAAAAATGCGAGACGAAGAGAACTTTGCGATTACTATATATCTCGTTCTTGATCGGAGATTAACGAAAACTTTGAATATCAATAAGGACAAGATCGGGATACACGAACTATCAAGGTAAAGATAGTCGGACCGGGATTGACGAATCCTAAGTGAAGTCTCCAAGTCGTAAACCTAATTATGTTTCTCGGAGGAAACCTAGGTTTATAAAGGACGACTCTAGCAAACAACTATGACATAGAAGTGTCGTGATTGAATTTCCCAATTGCTTAAGTCTATTTATCTATAGATTTTCAAGAATATAGGTAGCTTTGAATTCAATCTAAGATAACTTGAGATCAAACAAACACTTTCTCAGTTTAGATGAAACTTTTGTTAGGAGTTTACATAATCATGTGAGAAGTTCGTATTGAAATTAAGTTGAAGAATATACACTATAGTTCAGGTTCTAGAACCGTATACAATGATAGTTCTTGGAAAATATGCCATATCAACATATAAGCATAATCGTGTTCAATGACAATCAAGACTTATACCATGATTCAAAGTGATTTAGTGAACAAAGTTGTCTTAGAAGTGTTTATCGAGTTGTAGCAACGCCAAACATATTTGTGAAAATAATTTATGAGCATCCGCTAAGTTAAATCTTGGGTAGGTACGTATAGGGGTACAAATACCTATGGACCAGTTCGTGAATTTAGGCTCATAGGGTACGCATACTGGGTATGTGTACCTTAGCCGTTCACGAGTTCAGATCCCTGGGTACGCGTACTGGGTATAGGTACCTACCCCCATTCACAAATTCAAATCTTAGGGTACGCGTACCTCCATGTTTCCAAATTGTCAGAAGTTCTGAAAA
Source organism: Papaver armeniacum (assembly GCA_023531295.1). NCBI lineage: Eukaryota > Viridiplantae > Streptophyta > Magnoliopsida > Ranunculales > Papaveraceae > Papaver > Papaver armeniacum. The sequence goes on from JAJJWW010016773.1 coordinate 76,327, forward strand.
CTCTCTTTAAACAACTTGAAGTATTCCCAATCGCCATAGATATGACATCTCATTGCTTCGACAATTTACAAGTGATCAACTTGAAACAAAAATAGCTTTGGACAATAAATTGTTCTTGACTAAGATTGTTAAGGATCTATGAATATCCATTGATTGAATCGTATTTCGAGATATTTAACAATCCAAGCTTCACTCGAAATTTCTTCTTAGCATATGAAATCTACTAGATCGTACGAAATAGTCTCGTAAAGATAGAATGGATCTCAATAGTCGATGCAGAAGAAGAAAAATAAAATTATGTAATAACTTTTCAAAATTATTAAAGAAAATTCGAAAAACGACATGTTAGAGCAACTTTGCAATCATGAGTTGCTAAATTGCCAAATAGATAATATATATACTCCCCTCCAGTTCCACTTTAGATGACATTCTAGGAGTTTTCACGTAGATTAAGAAATGGAGAGAGATATGAAGATTTTCTAACTATACCCATAAGAAAAGTCTTCAAACATTAATTGCTATTAGTGCATTTTAAAATAAACTTATAGTTCCAAGACAAAGTGTTAGGGTATTATTGGTAGTTTTGTGGGAAAATATGAAACCTTTCAAGTATTGTGGAACAAGAAAATAACCCTAAAACATCATCTAAAATGGAACAGAGGGAGTATATATTTAGCATTTTCATTTCAGGCGTAGTGGTGGGAGGGATGCTATATTTAAAAGCTATTTATAGCTACGTTTGAAAATTAGATGCAAATGAAAAACCCGTATGCAATGAAACTGTCATTATAAATGCGTTTCAGTTGCAACACACACGTTAAGATATCGTCTGAGTTTGAGAGGTTTTATTAAGTGCGTCTGACATCAAGCATAACTAATACAACCGTGTGTGTGTGTGTGTGAGAGAGATGGGGGTTAATATTCATGTCTGTTTGGATGGGTTTAATAATAATGTCTAGTGAAAAGTTTTTCTTGCGATAAAACTCATCTTATTCCTCTCGGTGCTTGTATTGAATTAGAAAGCTGAGTCTTTGAATGAAATGGATGGTATTGAATGGATATGAAGAGTTTTCTTTCAAGTGACATTTCTCAACCAGAAGAGGAAACATGCAAGAAGGATTGAAGGAGCCTGAGAGGTGACTACTTCAAGGTGATCAACAACCGAGTTCCTCATAACACCATTATATCAAATCAAACTACAAAAAGTTATGGTCCCCTAAGTTACAACTTACAACATCAAATTATCTCATAACAAATCTTAAATTTTCTGTATCAAAACCCTTGATAAAAGCCATTGATCAACAATATATATAAGAATCGTCTGATCCCCCACCCCCACCCACAATAGAATTGTAGGATCATAATATCGCAACGTACAAGGCTCGCGGGATTAATAAACGACGGTGTCGCGAGGGAGTCGCAAGGAGCTACAATAAACGACGCGATGAATAACGACACCCAAAACAATTGGAAGACACAAAACCTGGCGAGAGTTAAGAAGTGTCGCGAGAATGAATATTCGTGCATTTGCGACACTTCGCGAGACATTCCGAAAATAAAGGATAGCTTAATTTGTCATCCATTATGTATTACCCTATATAAAGGGGGCAATGAGTCTGTTGAAGGGAGGATCCTTGATAGGTGTAGAATACACCGTATTTAATATCTAGTATTTATGCTTTCTTTGCGAGTTTTCTTGTAAATTATGTATCTTATGTGTGTTTCTGAGTTATTAGGTACTCTGGAGTCGCACGGAGGAAAAGAAGCGGAAATCACCCAAATTGAGGCGAAAAGGGCAAATTGATCATCTCACAGGCAAGTGATATATGGAGCTGACCCAAGGTTAAGGGGTGACTTTCTTTTGGAGGTGTTAGATGACAGTCAACGAATGTTAAGGGGCTACAGTGGGTACCCCTTATATCTCCGGCCGAGGGTGGTTGAATCCAACATCACTTCCTACACCGGACCTAAAAATGTTGAGACAAAGGAGGTCTCAATCATTACCCCATCTCGGATTCAGAGAAGAAATTCACGAGAAGGGAAAAATGGCGGTTCCGAGGATGAATCAGATGGAAGAATGGCGGCTTTAATGGAATCGAGATGTGCTTGTTCGGGTTAGAGAAATCTACGAGTCTAAAACAAGAAAGCAACGGCAGATTATATTTTTATTTTATGAAGTTTTCTTTCTTTGAGAAGGAGATCGAGAAAGGGATTTGATGGCTAGAAGTCAAACCGGGTAGTATCTTTGTTGAGAAATCGATGAGACAGGGGTTGGTTGATGATTTTCTCGGGTATGAGTCGAATTTGAAGCAAAGAAGGAATTGATGATCGAATTGAGAATTACGGCACAGGGTTGATTTCGAAATTGAAGTTCGAGGTAATAAGAAGAAGTAATGGGGTTGGTGATTCGAGATGGGCTCTTGTTGGTTGATGATTTTCATGGGAAACTCAATTGAGTTTGGATCATTTTGAAGTATAAGAAGATGGGTTTTTGTTGGATTGAGAGTTTTGAAATCTGCTGGATGAATTCGGAGATGAGAAATTAGGTTTTGAATTGAACCGGAATTGAGAGAAGAAAGGGGTCCGAGTTGTTTCGGTAGAGATCTTTGGTTCGGATGGAGTTTGGTGGTGGTTATAACAGGAATTCGAAGGTGAGAATGGTATGAAGACTTGGGTTATCTATGCCGGAACTATAGTTGAGCTTGAAATGATTGTTTGTGCAAAACTAGATGTATGCTAGGAATTGTCACAGAAATAGATGGTTGCTAGATGTTATTCTTAGGGTTGTGAGAGCGAGGTGAAATGGCTTTGAGAAGGTTGGAATTTGAACTGTGAGGCTAAGCTAGTAGGGGAGGTGTCAATTGGTCTTGTTGATGGAGTGTTTGAGGCAAAATGAGAGGATGGTTCATGGCGGTGAGAGTAAGTGTGAGGATCAAGGCAAGGCCTGGAGTGATCTTTGCAATGCAAAGGCATGAGATGGTGAGGTTTTGATGAACCGTGACGGTGGTGGAAGTTGCGGGGGAAGAGGCAAAGGCGGTGACATTGGATTCTTTGAGATGGTCTTCTTGATGGAAGTATGAGCTATGTCTTGTGGAATTCAATGATAGAAATGGAAGCTTGAGGAGATTCAAGGGTTGTGTTTGAAATGTGAGAAGAGGCGGTGTGCTTGATTGAATGAATGGGTGTGTTGCGGCCGGGAACCGGAATGGAGTGATGCGAGAAGGTGGTAAATGATATTGCGGGTGTATCTGGGTTTTGGTGTGTGTGTGTCTTGTTGGTGCGAGAGATGAAATTACGGGCCTTGCATTTGGCACTGGGATGGTCTTGAGAATTTTGCAATGATGGTGCAGCTATTATGGGGTCATGGAAGAAATGTAGTGATGCACCATCTGGTGCAACACAAAGACAAGCCTTTGTCAAGAAGCGTAGCTGCAGAGTCATTGATTAGATCGTGCACTGGTGACTCGGGCTGATTCTCTCCCGACTCCTTCGACCACGATTCCTTCGACCCGATCCAACTCGGTTTGACCCGATCGACCCGTTGACCGGTGGCCGGTTTGACTTGGCCGGTCACCGAAATATTTTCGCTGACGATTCGGTGGGATTAAGCCACAATCCCGATTTTCGTGGCGTTTTGGGACAAAAAATTTCTACACGGAGTTTCTCTCCATGGTGGGTAGGCGAATTCCACTAATGGACTTTGAAGACAAAACCTAATTTTGGAAGGAGTGGAGCTATAAAGAGAGGACTTTTACCTAATTGATATATCTTTTCTAATTCTTTTTCCACTACTTGTTTTCTAGGGGTTTAGAACATGAAACTTCTCTTTCTTCTTGTGATGAACTCCTTGAATATGAGTACCTAAGTTTATTATTGGTTATGGAATAGTTGGATTTCACAAAGCATGATTCTTTTATTCAATATATTAGTTTTTTGTCTCATATTTATCGTGTGCAATTCTCGAAAATATTGTTTTATGATTGATTGATTGTTTTGTCAAGTTGCAAATTGGTAGAACTTCTAATCACATCTATTGCTAGTTTAGGGTTTATTATACGCAAAAGTGATATTCCTTGGATACAAGTAGCATAATATGATTATAGTTTGTAGTGATATATTCTTATGGTCATATGTGAATCGTAACCTTTGTTAAATTGAATTAGTGCGCTTTCCACGTTCAATTACTTTGATTGGCCTGATTTCATAGAACTTAACGCATCTAGGGAATTAAACTTGATTAGTGCTTTTACACGTTAGGTTGTTCCTTTAGGTAGAATTCATATTCGCATCTTTTAATGTGTTTGTTGATGACATGAGGAGATTTGCGGGATATTCTTGCGATCAAGGTATTCTAGGGTCTTTGATAAAAGTTGAGATTAAATATCAATTCTAGTTATTGTGAAAAGCATGTTAGTGAATGAAAACGAAATCCTTAACCAATATCTCTTCTATCTTATTTGTTTGCTTATTTGTTTCTTTGCTTTTATTTAGTTTATTATAATCACAAAATCCTCGGCGTTTTATATAGGAAACCACAACAATTTGACAACCTAGACCTCTCTGTGGGATCGATCATTTCTTGCCCTTGCTATATTTATATTTTGAGTAGTAAGAAAGTGTAATTATATTTGTGTCGCTTACTTATGATGGTCAAATTTTGGCTTAGATTCTTGGGAGGCGTGGTTGTTAATTGTTTTTGGTTTCTTATTTTTGTATTTAGTTTTTGTTTTATTTTTTTTATTTTGTTTTATTTTTTTATTTTCTGGGTTTTAACTTTAGTTTGAGAATCTTATTTCAGGTGCTTATTTCTATGGAAGGAGCATATTGGAACGATGGATACGGTTTTCAACAACCTCAACAATTTGATAACTACCAATTCCATGGGTATAATCAAAACCAATTCATTGGTTATGACCAATATTCCATGGAACCTTGTGGTTTTCCTCAACAACCTTATGGTGAGTATGTGTGTGAACAACAACAAGGATGGGAGGATTCTTATGCTCTTGAACAAAAAGTCTCTAATTTTATAGATAAAGTTTCCACCTTTTTACAAGAGGAATTTCGAAAAGCTAAAGAGACTACAAACGAGCAACTCCGAGAACTTCGTGAAGGTATGGCTAGCTTGCGAAGAGACATTGATCAATACAAGGAAGATATGGATAATTCTAATGTGCATATGGTTTGTGATGAATATTTGATTGATGCTAATGTTGAAAAAGGCCAATCCTTGGACACTTTCGTGGATAATTGTGTAGTTAACTCAACTCTTGATCGTAATAATGATCATTCACCTATTCAAAAGGATGAGTTTGAGATTAACAACACTAAATTCAGCGAGGAACAATCTTATGTTGACTATGATAGTGACGGTGATTATGATACATTGCTTGAAACAACTCATGGTGACATCTCCGAGGAATCTTTTTGGGATCAAGATGAAGACGAAGAGGAATATGTCGACACTTGTGTAGATTACTCAAGCATTGATCTTAATAATGATCAAGAGCCTATTCAAAGGGTGGAGCTTGAGGATGATGCATTTTTGAGTGTTCTAAAAAAGTTTCTTATGATAAAATTTGGATCCGCAAAAGAGTGTGTGCCTTACAACAAAAGGAGGAATGTGTTGAGAATGAGACCGTTATGACCAATATTGTGGAAGACCCAATTGAGCTTGCAAAGGATTGTAATGATGATGTTTATGTCGATACTTTGGTTAAGGCGAGAACGGACGAAGAATGGTTGCAAGGTTTGATAGAGGACCATGATATAAAAAGAGGTGAATAATTCACTTGAATTTTTCAAGGATGAAGAGGATTAGTGATACAAGAGATTGTGAAAGGTTTATCTAACCCTTTGCCTATTGTTTCTTCTCCTTTACCTCTTATTGGTTTGAATGTATGTGCTTCGAGAATATTGTTGACTGACTTTGTTTCTCGTTTTCCGCCATTAGAGACACTTGATTCTCATACTATGCAGGTTATGGAAACAGAAACCGTGGAAGTACCCGATGTCTATATTCTTTATACACTTCCAAGTATGGACAAGAATAAGTGTGGGGGAAGTTTTTATCGGTTCATAGCTTCACTTTTGCTTTATGTTACTAATATTTGTGTGAAGCTAGTGTTTGCAAAACAGGTTCTATGGAAGGATCCTCAACTTTTCCGATTATTGGTGTATGGGGAATGAATCTTACAAGAAGCTAAGTCGGGCCGTCGACTTTAAAACAAGCGCTTAGTGGGAGGCAACCCACCGGTTTTGTATCTCTTATCCTTTTGCTTTTTATTTTTGTTTCGTTTATTTAGTTTTTACTGTTTTTATATCATATTTGCATCCCTATGTTTAATTTCATTGAGTCCGTAATCTATCTTAGAAGAGAATTATGCCGAATACCTTTTCGTCAGAAAATTTCAGACTGCGCGTAGTTCAGTCCAGAGACCATAACTGTCAGACCGTTTATCAACACACTGTGAAATTTTGACACTGTGTAGAAAACACGTAGATGAACAACTTTTGTGAAATGGAGTTTTTCCAAATTCCTTACCAATTTGCACAGTTTTTGCGTTTTATCTGCTGTTACGTCAGAATTCAGAACTTTCGGTTTTTCACATTGAGGACAATGTGAAGTTTAAGTGTGGGGGAGCATTTATATGTTTGTATAGTTTGTTTTTGACACCATTAGTGGATGGAACCATTTTGAATGCAGGAGTTGAGGAACCAATTAACTAAAAGGGAAGAATATAACTCAGAAATCACAAATTAACATGATAGTTGTTACCATATCTCGGAATATCACCATATCGCATTCTATTTTTATTTTTCCATATTTATCTATTGTTCTCTAAGTGCTTTGGTGGGTCACTAAAAATCGACGTGTTATTACTGCTAGGATGAAATAGAGTGGTTGAGTTACATGAAAAAAAAAAAAAAAAAAAAAAAAATGAAAAAAATATATGAAAAAAAAAAAAAAAGGACCGATCAATTAGACCAAAACGGAATAAAAAGACACTTGGGAATAGCAGTATGTGTGAAACGTAGTCCCTGTCTCCGTCGCCTAAACAAGCGTGGAATGCGGGATCCAGGCAACTATCATGTACTTGCTGACAAGAAGCATGCGCTTGGATCAAAAGATCTAATCATGCCGTCTAAAAAAAAAAAGAGAAATTGGATCCAGTTTGATCCAATCATAAAAAAAAAAGAAAAGAAATTATTATTGTGTTGAATAAAGTCACTTTTGGTTCCCTTGTATATGCCAATTGATTTGATGTAGCATTCAGCACTAAGTAGCTCAATCCAATAGGATTAGGTTCATCTTGTGGTGACCTTGACAGAGATATGGGAAACATCGAACACTTGAGAATATTCGCCAACATCTACATCTTTATCCATCTTCTTTATCTTTTCATTGTGATTGTGGTTTGTTAGTTTCCGAGTATTGTGGCTTGTTCGACTATCTAATTAGAGTTTATTTACTAATAATTGAATTGAATTTGCAAGGTACCTCCTCCTGTAGTCATTTTGGATTCGTTCATTGATTTGTCACGAATAGACGAAGTTTGAAATATAGGTTTTGTAGGTATATCTCTTGTAAACCTTCACGAGACTATAACTCGTCCACTAGGGACACCTAGGGGTTTAAAGGCTTGTTATTTATGCTAAAAGTGACCGTAGCCTCGACGACACGGAGTTGTTGTATTTTATTGTTTTGTTTGATTTGCTCGAGGACTAGCAAAGTCTAAGTGTGGGGGAATCTGATAGGTGTAGAATACACCGTATTTAATATCTAGTATTTATGCTTTCTTTGCGAGTTTTCTTGTAAATTATGTATCTTATGTGTGTTTCTGAGTTATTAGGTACTCTGGAGTCGCACGGAGGAAAAGAAGCGGAAATCACCCAAATTGAGGCGAAAAGGGCAAATTGATCATCTCACAGGCAAGTGATATATGGAGCTGACCCAAGGTTAAGGGACAGCTTTCTTTTGGAGAGGTGTTAGATGACAGTCAGCGAATGTTAAGGGGCTACCAGCTGGGTACCCCTTATCATCGAGGCCCAGGGTGGTTGAATCCAACATCACTTCCTACACAGACCTAAAAATGTTGAGACAAAGGAGGTCTCAATCATTACCCATCTCGGATTCGGAGAAGAAATTCACGAGAAGGAAAAATGGCGGTTGCCGAGGATGAATCCGATGGAAGAATGGCGGCTTTAATGGAATCGAGATGTGCTTGTTGAGTTAGAGAAATCTCTCGAGTCTAAAACAAGAAAGCAACGGGCAGATTATATTTTTATTTTATGAAGTTTTCTTTTTTGAGAAGGAGATCGAGAAAAGGGGATTTGATGGCTAGAAGTCAAACCTGGTAGTATGCTGTTGAGAAATCGATAGACGGGGGTTGGTTGATGATTTTCTCGGGTATGAGTCTGAATTTGAAGCAAAGAAGGAATTGATGATCGAATTGAGAATTACGGCCAGGGTTGACTCGGAAATTGAAGTTCGAGGTAATAAGAAGAAGTAATGGGGTTACGGTGATTCGAGATGGGCTCATTGGTTGATGATTTTCATGGGAAACTCAATTCGAGTTTGGATCATTTTGAAGTATAAGAAGATGGGTTTTTGTTGGATTGAGAGTTTTTGAAATCGCGGATGAATTCGAGAGATGAGAAATTAGGTTTTTTGAATTGAACCCGAATTGAGAGAAGAAAAAGTCGAGTTGTTTTGGTAGAGATCTGGTTTGGATGGAGTTTGGTGGTGGTTATAACGAGGAATTCGAAATTTGAGAATGGTATGAAGACTGGGTTATCTATGCGGAACTATAGTTGAGCTTGAAATGATTGGCTGTGCAAAACTAGATGTATGCTAGGAATTGTCACCAGAAATAGATGGTTGCAGTGTTGTTGCCGGGTTGACAGGCAGGTGAAATGGCCTGAGAAGGTTGGAATTTGAACTGTGAGGCTAAGCTAGTACAGGGAGGTGTCAATTGGTCTTTATTGATGGAGTGTTTGAGGCAAATGTGAGGATGGTTCATGGCGGTGAGAGTAAGGCACATGAGGATCAAGGCAAGGCTGGGTGATCTTTGCAATGCAAAGGCATGAGATGGCTGAGGTTTTGATGAAGCTGTGGCGGTGGTGGGAAGTTGCGGGGGAAGAGGCAAAGGCGGTGACATTGGATTGCTGAGATGGTGCTGCTGATGGAAGTATGAGCTATGTCTTGTGGAATTCAATGATAGAAATGGAAGCTTGAGGAGATTCAAGGGTTGTGTTTGAAATGTGAGAAGAGGCGGTGTGCTTGATTGAATGAATGGGTGTGTTGCGGCCGAGGGGGAAGCTGGAATGGAGTGATGCGAGAAGGTGGTAAATGATATTGCAGGTGTATCGGGTTTGGTGTGTGTGTGTCTTTGTTAGTGCGAGAGATGAAATTACAGGCCTTGCATTTGGCACCGGGATGGTCTTGAGAATTTTGCAATGATGGTGCGGCTATTATGGGGTCATGGAAGAAATGTAGTGATGCACCATCTGGTGCAACACAAGACAAGCTTGTGAAGAAGCTGGTGCTCGGCGAGTCGTGATTAGATCATTGCACTGGTGACTCGGGCCGATTCTCTCCCCGACTCCTTCCGACCCCCGATTCCTTCGACCCGATCCAACTCGGTTTGACCGGTCCCGACCCGTTGACCCGGTGGCCGGTTTGACTTGCCGGTCACTGAAATATTTTCAGCTGACGATTAGGTGGGATTAAGCCCACAATCCCGATTTTAGGCGAGCGTTTTTGGGACAAAATTTCTACAGGTTTCTCTCCATGGTGGGGCGAATTTCCGACTAATGGACTTTGAAGACAAAACCTAATTTTGGAAGGAGTGGAGCTATAAAAGAGAGGACTTTTACCTAATTGATATATCTTTTCTAATTCTTTTTCCACTACTTGTTTTCTAGGGTTTAGAACATGAAACTTCTCTTTCTTCTTGTGATGAACTCCTTGAATATGAGTACCTAAGTTTATTATTGGTTATGGAATAGTTGGATTTCACAAAGCATGATTCTTTGATTCAATATATTAGTTTTGTCTCATATTTATCGTGTGCAATTCTACGAAAATATTGTTTATGATTGATTGATTGTTTTGTCAAGTTGCAAATTGGTAGAACTTCTAATCACATCTATTGCTAGTTTAGGTTTATTATACATAAAAGTGATATTCCTTGGATACAAGTAGCATAATATGATTATAGTTTGTAGTGATATATTCTTATGGTCATATGTGAATCGTAACCTTTGTTAAATTGAATTAGTCGCTTTCCACGTTCAATTACTTTGATTGGCCTGATTTCATAGAACTTAACGCATCTAGGAATTAAACTTGATTAGTGCTTTTACACGTTAGGTTGTTCCTTTAGGTAGAATTCATATTCACATCTTTTAATGTGTTTGTTGATGACATGAGGAGATTTGCGGGATATTCTTGCGATCAAGGTATTCTAGGGTCTTTGATAAAAGTTGAGATTAAATATCAATTCTAGTTATTGTGAAAAGCATGTTAGTGAATGAAAACGAAATCCTTAACCAATATCTCTTCTATCTTATTTGTTTGCTTATTTGTTTCTTTGCTTTTATTTAGTTTATTATAATCACAAAATCCTCGGCGTTTTATATAGGAAACCACAACAATTTGACAACCTAGACCTCTCTGTGGGATCGATCCTTTCTTGCCCTTGCTATATTTATATTTTGAGTAGTAAGAAAGTGTAATTATATTTGTGTCGCTTACGACAGCGGTCAATCCTTTTGGGGAAATTGTTGAGCAAGTTATTAGGAGAGAGAAAGTTTAAGAGTGTTTTAACTTCTAAGTGTAATTCTATTTTCCTGTGTAAACACTTCATGAACTCAATCAATAAATATTCTTGATCTTACATCTTTCAATGGATTAATTAAGCAAAATTGAGTAAGGGGAGTAGTGTGGGATTTCCCGCTACTACATATGCGCTAGAAACAGGGACGGAGCAGAGATTGACGTAGAAATTGGAAAGAATTTGGATTAACAGAAAAAAGATTTGGAGAAGATACTCAAGAATTCATTGAAAAAGAAAAATGGCTAGAAGAAGAAAGCATTACAAGGGCAACCAACGATTGTAAGAAGAAGTGGGAGACTTCTTTGGAGAAAGGAGGAATGAAACAGGGAGAATCATCAAGGATGAATAGGAGAAATGATGGAAGATCAAAATCAGCCACCGATCTCCCCAATAGCAAACGCAGTGAGGATTATGATAGAGTAAGTGTACATACTTGGAGGTCGATTCGAAGACGAAAGAGAAGAGGAGCAGCGGTTGGTGAACAATGGACAAGGAGGAGGAGAGCAAGGTATGAATGGAGAAGTGAATCCAGAAAGCGAAGAGATCGCGAGCGTTAGAAAGATTGAGACAAACTATACATGAAGAGAGACGACTAGAGGCGGAGGGCGAGCAAACTTAACAAGACGAGAATCATGAGTTGAGGATGGAAAATATGAGATTGCAAAATAGGAGATCAAGAAGTAGTGTGAGATCAAGTTCAAGATCGATTAGGGAAGAAAGAAGGAGAGTTTTGCCAACGAGAAAGTACCGAAGAAGAAAACCAACAAGAAACACAAAATCCAAGCACGGAGCATGGCGAGAGAAGAGGGGAGATGGAAGATCGTTATGTTCCTCGGCCCAGAAAATCTTCGAGATGAGCGGAATAGGGAAAATCAAGGAAACATGCAACTCAAAGAGCCGAATGACCCAATTCTTGAAGGAAGAATAATCTTGCACGGGAGAGAAGAATTGAGAAGAAACCGAGAGATTGAGGATGACATTGAGAGGCACTACATTGAACAAGCACGGTTAGCTCGCGAGAGAAAGGATAAGAGCGAGAAATGGAAAATCAAGAGATGGAAGAGGCAATCCAGCGAGAATAACCATGATAGCAGAGAAAGAAGGAGGGAACAAAATCGTACCAATAGAAATATTAATGAAGAATATGAGAGGGCGCAGATGAGAGGTGAGAGACAGCCAAGAGAGAGAACAACCGATATAATGGCTTGCGAATTGAAGAAAGAAACGAAGAAAGAGCGTCGCGAGGAAAGAGAGAAGAAAATAGCGAGCAAGAAGGTCAAAACAGAGCACGAGCGTAGAAGGAGAGAAGCAGAGCTAAAAAGACCGGTAGAATCAAATTCGAGGCAAATGAACAAATCTTAAGAGAATGGCTGAAATGAGAGGATTCTTTGAACAATAGAAGGGAAGGAGGAAGGAAACAATTGGATGAAGCCATCGCGAAAGCTGCGAAGAATCCCTTCACGCTAGAAGTACGAGATGGGAGGAATACCTCCCTAAGTGCAATCTTCTGCATTAACAAACATCTTCGATGGAACAACTGCGCGGTACAACATATCAAGGCCTATATGAGGTGTATGTTGCGGTGGGAGAATCATGATGCTATCTTTGTGCAAATATTTCGCATCAAGCCTAATTGGAGAAGCACTAAAATGGTTTGAGGGTCTACCAAGGAATACAATCACATCATTCAATCATTTACAAGCCACATTCTGGGAGCATACATAAGTAACAACTCTTCACGACCAGGTATTGAAGATGTATTCGGGTTGAAACAAAGGGTTGGCGAGAGCTTAAGGCGGTTGACAATAAGATGGAGAACCATGTGTAGCGAAATGGCGGGACGGGTTGAGAAAGATATCTCATCCTCTCATTTGTGAATGCTCTCTTCGCGACTAACTTGTTATACATTCAAATTTTTAGAGTCAAAAATACAATCACGATGGCGGAAGCTGCGAGATTCGGGAAGAAATATATCGCCTTAGAAGAAAGACGAGAATGAAATGAATTCTTATCCGATCGCGAACACAAACTCGAATACATGACGCAAGCTTGTTGCCTCAATTCATAAATACGGTGGCGAGCACCGCAAGGACGACAAGCGAGGGAAGGGCGATGAGGGACGGCGGAAGATAGTAGCCATGGGAAGCCCACGACCAAGAAGAGTTTGAACGAGAAAAGAACTACTATAACCAGTTTTGACAATAATAAGATTCGAGAGGCTAGATCATGTGCAAGAAACTTACGGTGGGCCGAAGGCAATATAACCATGGAGGGCGAGGAGAAGTCGAGAATAGTATGGGAGCAGATTAAGATGCCTCCTTTGAATGCTAGTGTGGAAAAGATGCAGGAAGCTATACTTGTGATGGAAGATGTGACACCTTGGAACGTGGGAATGGAACCACCGCCGAGGCGACGAAGTCATGAGTTTTGTTCTTACCATCGCTTCCATGGACATCAAACAAGCATTTGCGAGAAACGTAAAGAGAATTATTCTCGGGATGATTGATCAAGGGAAGTGAATCACTTTCTAAAGGGAGAAGAAAAAGGCGGACATTGCCACCACCACCGAAATGCACGAGAAGCGAGTGTCGGCGAAAGGAAAGGAAACATTTGTGATAGAAGTCGGAACAAAAGCTAAAAATTTGAATTGCAACTCTATCGTCCACTCTTATCGCACAATCGAAGATTTTCATGACAACGTGCTCGGTAGAGTCTTTGCGAGAGATGCTAATGATAAAGAAATAATGAGTTTGGCGAGAACAGCGCTTGATTAGAAAAGTGGCGGTGAAGACTATTTCTTTCTCTGCAGATGAAGTGCCAAAAGGAAGAGAAACACATGATAGCCCGTTGGTTATGAAACTAGAGATTAACCCGAAACCAGTTGATGGGGAAGATGATGAAGCGAGAAGCTTCTTGGGCGATCAACCGAATCCTAATCGACAGGAAGTTCGGTGAATATTCTCTTTTACCATACTTACAAGACGATGGGAGGAAAAGATGAGGATTTGATCCCCTCGACATACAAGATATATGGCTTTAATGGCAACGCAAACAAACCAAAGGGAGAGGTTCACATGAGAATACCTCTACAAGGATTATCAAGCTGATATCTTATTACGTGTGGTTGACGTGGAATCTCCATATAATGCGCTGATTGGGAGGCCATGGCTTCATGAAATCTTGGGAGTCGCATCAACATATCATCAATGTATAAAATTTCCACATCCAAATGGCATTGGTATTATACAGGGAGATTGGAAGGAGTCGCAACAATGTCATGAGGTCGATGTAGAAAGCTGCGAAGAAAGAAATGCCAAAAGAAAAGGTTGGAAGCAACATGTGAGAGATGAGCGGAGAAAGGAAAAATTGATGGTGGACGTTATAGAAGTAAGGACTGAACATACCTCGCGAGGTGAATGCCTAGAGACAGGCAAATATTATGGTAATAAAGAAGCAAAGGATGTGAGGAACAAAAGGCATAAGAAGTGAATAATCAACAAAAATAGGAGAAAAAGTAGCAATTGAAGAAATGATGTGCGAGAATCTCGCAGCCAAGAATATGTGGGAATTCGGTTAAGAAAGAAAAATGAAAATACAACAAATAAAAGCAGAATTGTGCGAATACTTCGTAAACCAATATCGACAAGTAATGAAACATGAATGATTCAATGATTTAACAAATATGAATGAGTAAAAGAATGGGACGAACCTTTATGGCGTGCACCCTAGTTCGCGAATAACATTTCGTAAGAGGCAAATGTAAGACCTAAAGTGCGTCATATAAGGGGTATCTCTCAACATGGCTCGGGGAAAGGTTACACCGCTCCACGAAGCCCGAGTCATGAAAATTTGGGGCCCATGAAAGCCTATCCGGAAGAGGTACCTTGGATTCCCAATTATATATATAAGGTTATACCCTGGTTGGGCGACCAGAGGTCTCTTCTTAGGAGTCGTGTATGCTCAAGGCGCCGAGGTACACGGTTGAGCCGAGTGCCGGGATGGATGAACCTACCTGGCCATTCTTGGCAAGTCTTGGCATATGTTGCACTCGCTTGAAGAAAACTCCACTTAGGGTGCAACCTCGTAACCATAAACCCTATAGGTATAAGGGATAAGAGGTGCGAAAACAAACAAGTTGTTGTTAAGACCGGATGGGAGGAGCTAGTCTTGTATGGCCGATGTTTCGCCTCCTTGAAGGGGCAACCGGGGAGATGATAAGGCGACGCTCTCCATTAGGGGGTGTCAAAACAGAGACTTAAATGTCATAAGGCTATGTTTTCGCAAGAGAATTTAGGCTTGTCATATTTGTGCAATGATCATGAAGAGGCAATAATACTAACGCGAGGGTAAGGCGAGATCAATGGGTCTTTACACGACGGTGTACGGACGTCTGCGATTTCGTCGCACGGCTACGGCAATGTCATGGGGCTTTATGTTCGCAAGGATATCTAGACCTGTCATATTGTCGCAACTAAAACATCTTACAGAGGCAAAAATACTTGGAAAATGATAAGGCAAGATCAATGGGTCTTTACATGCAAGTGTAAAAGACGTCCTGCGATTTTGTCGCGATGAAAGGTGGCGCGGGGAAGACCTCTAATTAGGGAGGTCGACTTGGAAGACCACACAAAAATGTTAAGGCAAGGTCAATGGGCCATTGCATGAAAATGTAAAAGGCGACCTGCGACCTTGTCGCAACAAGAAAAGATAAAACAAAGACTACCGAAATGGTAAGGCGAGACAAGTAGGATTCTTGATTTATAAAGATACCCGCGACCTCGTCGCAACGATATATTTCAATAACAAAGGCAAAATACATGATGACAACTAAAATCTTTCATCTGAAGATAAATAACAGGGGCAAGTATGGGAATAGAGAAGATGGAATATTGTTATTCATCTTCTGATGAAAAAGTTATACATCAATAATATTAGCCAATTATATTACAAAGAAGAACTACCAAAAAAGGGGAGTAAAGATTGAATTTAGAGAGAGCAGTCCAAGAAGTACACTATAATAAAGAGATACGAAATGTATGAGATATTACAGACAGTGAAAGAAAACAAAAAGAACTATCTCTTTGGTGATTCTTCTCCTTCATCGATTCTTGATCGATTATTCTCATCGCGAGAATTTTCTTCTTCGCCGACCTCACTATCGAAACGTCGAGGCAGGCGGATTCTCGGGAACCTTTTCAAGAAGCCGGGGATATGAATGCGAGAGGGATATTGTGGTCCTTACAAACATACTCCATGGCTCCATTCGAAAACGAACATCATCATTATTAAAGTTCTCCACTGTCGTTAGAAATTGTTTCTTCAACTTGAAATATTTATTCTCGCATGAAGGAGAGACTCTTTGCGGCCGTTCTTTTTCAGTTTGAGTTCTTCAATTCTGTTGGAAAATTCCGTGAAATTTGTTCTTTTTCAGATTCAAGTTCTCTAATTCTAATCTGAAGCCTCTTCTCAGATTCTGCAAATAAGCAACAACAAGTTAATAATTTACAAGCAATATTACAAAAGTAAGAAGCAGTAAGGTATAATAGATAACCTTCTCTATCAGATATCATATCCTTAATCAAGGAAGTATGCTCAGCATGAAGACTAACATCAACACCTAGGTTATTCTGGCATTATCTAAAACTTTCGCAGCCAGGCGAATTCATCATCACTATTAATAACAAGAAGAGAGAACGAACTTGCTCTTCTTTGCTTAAGTATGGTATTTTGATGAAGGAGTTCATCTCGTTCAACTTGCACACCAAGAAGAGATTTGTGGATTCTGCTACGCTTTGTGCACCTCGGTTAGTAATGCGATCGTTCTCATCTATGAGATCACTAATTTTCTTCCTTAAAGTCTTGATTTTCTTCTCGGAATAAAGGTACATTCGTTTAAAGCGATTAGTTAAATTTAAACTAGATATGTGTTCGATTTCTAAGAGATGATGATTGGATTGAAGATCCTTTAATGAAAGGAGGTTAGTTTTATTTGAGGAACTACTTAGAGATTGATTGAGGTAAGTAAGAAGGACATCATCATTCATAGGCTCGGGAAATGAATGGAGAAGAATGGATTCTTCGGAGAGATTATATCGTCTGCGAGAATAATAGTCGAGACAAAGAAAGATAGAAGATAACATGACAAGGATTTGAGAATTGAAAATTACTATACCGTAAAGTTCTTTGATTTGAGTTCGAAGAGTAGATACTCTATCCTTTTGGGAGTCGAGATCGGCTTCTAATTTTTGAACCCTATCGCGAGATGGCGCGACTTGACTTCCGGCTCTTGGGTCTTTTTGTTCAATTGTAAATTTCTCTTTTCAAGATTATTGCGTCTTCTCTCGAGATCGAGGCAACTACAAAAGAAGTTCTTCCAACCTATGAAAGAAGATAGAAAAATCGTTAATGCATATATATTTAAAAATTTAAAATTAACGAGGGAAATATGACTACATGCATACCAAAGACCCAAGTGAGTTCAAGAAGTCGGAGACACAGTTCTAGAGGCTCCATTGAAAGAATTGTGCCCTCTAGTAAAGCGGCATTACACACATTTGCGAGAACCCCGCAAAGGGAAGCTAGGGAGCATTTCCCATTCCTTGGAAAGAGTGCGAGAAGATGCTAGATAAGCCGATCCATAGAAGAACCGGCCAATGGAATCTCTTTAGTAGGAGAGGGAGTCGAATCACGATTATCCTCGTCATAAGATTCGGAACTTGAGCTAAGGCGAGAAGAAGATTGAGTCTTTCGTTTCTTAGTTAAGGGAGCAGAAGATCTACCTTTGAGAACAGCGGTTTTACCCTTACTTTTAATCTTGTGACTCTGACTTCTTGACTTCAACCTTCGCATACGGTTAAAGATAAAAGAGGCAACCTTCGCATACGGTTAAAGATAAAAGCAGAGGCAACAATATTGTTTAACAAAATAACAAAGGAAATGTTTCTTACTTCACTCGTAGCGATCGAAGTATCGTCAGTACTCTCCAACGGGTCATCCTTGTAACTTCTTCTCAATCAGCGTCCCGAAAAATTCCACAAAATCAGCAAATATAAAAAGAAATTTGCAAGGGCAAGATTTGAAGTAGAAAACATACCTCTTTTGCCTTATCGAGGCCATTTGAATTCCCAAGGATGATATCTGCGAGATTCGCGGGGAAGAATATGTGAACCCGCGATGTAAGGGCCATTTAAAATCAAGGGTACAACCCACCACTTCTCATCCTTGGAGTGGCGAGGAGAAGTATTATTGCCGGGTGCCAGTCAATATCTTGCATGAGTAATTTATCCTCGGGGACATTATCCTTCTTTTCAGGCGAATGCCTTGGTGACGAGATTTCACATTCCTCATCTTTATCTTTGAATAATTTTCAAAAAAGTTCTCTACGAGTGTATTTCTCGGCATCTATTTCCAAGTCTGCGAATTCGGGGTTTCTAACGGTATTAGGGTATAAAGATCCTTTGCCAGCACCACGGTTCGCGAACTCAAGCATTAGGCGAATGCAATCGCCACATAATTGATAAACGGCTCGAGAGAATTTTCATGGGCGAGGATTTCATAAAATAAGGGCATCTCGGGATTGTATAAGGGAATGGGAAGTCTGCGAGAAGGTGACCTAGCGAGACTATAATTTTTGATCATCACATTGATGATCGAAAACGACTTTGCGAAAGGATAGATGAAGGTTCTTGATCGGGAATGGTTGATAAAGTAAAACCCTTCTCAAGCAATTTCATTTGAACTTCATCAAAAGAAGCTTTGTATGCACGACTAATGAAAGCCATTATCGGTATGGGAATGGATGGGAGGTTGGAGATTAGGATCAACGTTAGAAGGGATGAAGAAAAGATTTCTGATGGCAGGAGCGCAAATTGCGGAAGGAGAGAGTCAAGAAGAGTTGCGAGAGAGAAACTAAAGGAAGAAAAGAGGAGGAAAAGAAAACTATATATAGAAAAATTAAAAGATTCTTGAGAAAAACGAGGGCATTTAATGCGAGAAGAGACATGAACGATTCGAGAATAAATGGTTGGAAGAGGCGTGTCAAGAAAAGACTTTAATAGTCAAAATCGTGTAATAGTACAAAAGTAGAAGCAGATAAAGATAAGTAGTTGCGGCAAATCAAAATATTGATTCTCATGACATTCTCCCCCTCATGAGAGAGATATAAGAGACGCAGGAGATGGAACTTCATATATATACCACAAAGAAGCTTCGGAACTTCGCTAAAAGAATAGAGGCAAGTACGTACTTTTCAAGAAAAATATTCTTTTGCTCGTTCCTTCACCAATTGAAACCAAGGAATATTACAAACAACGAATTTTTCCTTCAAATCGCTCTTCAAGCAATATTCAAGGAAAAAGAGGCAAGATGTAGGATCATAATATCGCAACGTACAAGGCTCGCGGGATTAATAAGCAGCGGTGTCGCGAGGGAGTCGCGAGGAGCTACAATAAGCGCCAGCGATGAATAACGACACCCAAAACAATTGGAAGACACAAAACCTGGCGAGAGTTAAGAAGTGTCGCGAGAATGAATATTCGTGCATTTGCGACACTTCGCGAGACATTCCCGAAAATAAAGGATAGCTTAGCTGTCATCCATTATGTATTACCCTATATAAAGGGGGCAATGAGTCTGTTGAAGGGAGGATCCTTTTGGGGAAATTGTTGAGCAAGTTATTAGGAGAGAGAAAGTTTAAGAGTGTTTTAACTTCTAAGTGTAATTCTATTTTCCTGTGTAAACACTTCATGAACTCAATCAATAAATATTCTTGATCTTACATCTTTCAATGGATTAATTAAGCAAAATTGAGTAAGGGGTGTAGTGTGGGATTTCCCGCTACTACAAGAATACTCGTAATTGCTCTAACGTCACCATCACACATAAATACCGAGGAAAAAATAACCAATGGTAACCAGTATAAACACCACAACAGTCAACAGTCTTGAAACTAACGGAGGAAGCGACTCTGTATTCTTGTTGTTCGAACTTCACACACCATGTAAGTTCAATCCCCCTTCAAACACACCCCATTGGATTTCAAGGCGAATGGAATTGAATGAAATTTATAGTTTGTATGAATTAGGAAGCGGGTACTTACCCAACTCGAGTCTTGAGGTTAAATATTACAGAAAATGAGCTACATAAGGGTTAGAAAAACATAGAAACCTACCACTCCATCAACGGTTTAACGCCTACGAAGTGTTTGCGAGAATTCTGAGAGGCTCGCTTGAACTCGCATTCCGAGACAAATGCAGTTATATTAATGTCTCAACCGAGATGCATATGTTAAGAGATCGTCTCACAAATGAACGCTACTAATATGACACAATGGTAACGATAATTAAAGCCTTGAATCCACAAGGTGTGTTTTAAATCCACGGTACAAAGTATAAATCAAGATACTTGTATCACGAATCTACAAGAATACAATGAAACACTTGAAAATACACGCGAAGAAACTTGTTATTTATTCAAATTAACAATAACAATAATAAATAATTTGTCTTTTCCATCAGAATTCTAGGATTAAATACAAGTAGGTAGTTATTGGTAGTTTTACAATATAAATAATAAACTGGAAATCATAACTTCTAGCAACTAACTATCGGGGAATCTTGTAACTATCGGGAATATACATTTCTGTTCGGCATCAGTCTCTCGCCTTTTAAAGAACTCGCCCCGAGTTCAATACGGGAAGTAAGACCATCGTCACTATTGTGGTAATTAAAAAATCTTGGACATTAATAGTGCGTTTGGGTACCAGAATCAAAAGTACTTTTGCTTCTCCAGAAGTAGAATTCAGAAACAGAAATCAGAAGCAAAAAACTTTTACTTCACAAAAGTTAATTTTGTTGCTTCCAAAAGTCGTTTTGGAATTTTATACCCAAACTGACTTTTGCTTTTTCACTTCTAAAAATAAAAAAGTAACTTGTGAGTGTGCATCCAAACGCGCTATAAAGCTTTTAGAAATAGCCAGGGCCGTGAGGCAAATCAACGGCGTATGCGTTGTCATTGATCTATTTGGAGGACACGAACTTGATCAATTTTCTATCTTTTAGTTTGTTGTAGGTACCAGTTGAAATCATTATTTTCACAAGTGAACCATGACTAAGTCACCCACTTCAAATACTTTGTGCTTGCGATGTTTATCAGCTAAAATATTATACTTTTCATTTGATGCTTCTATGTTGGATTTGATTTCCTAATGAAGTATTTGAATCTTCTCTGCCACATGGTCTGCTGCAATACTCATTCCTGGTTGTCGAGGAAAAGGAACTAGGTCAACCACATGCGGTGGTACAACTGTATAAACAATCTAAAACGGAGATTTCTTTATCGAACGGTTAACAAAATTGTTATATGCAAATTCAGCTTGTGGAAATGCTAAATCCCACTTTTAAGGCATGTCTCCAGCAATACAACATAAGATATTTCCCAAAGATTTGTTCAATACTTCAGTATGCCCATCGGTTTGAGGGTGACAAGTGGTGCTATACTTCAGAATAGAATCAAACCTCTTCCATAAAGTCTTCCAGATTTAGCTTAGGAATTTACTATCTCGATCAAATGTTGTAGACTTTGGAATGCCATGGAGACGCACAATCTCTTTAAAGAATAATTGAGCTATTTGAGAAGCATTTGCATTCTTTTTATGTGGAACAAAATGAACCATTTTAGAAAACTATCAACAACAACAAATATGGTATCCATACCTACCTAAGTTCTTGGCGATACCAACACAAAGTCCATGGAAACATCAACCCAAGGTAACTAATAAACTATGAGTATCGAGGGATCACAGATCAAAGAGATATGAAGTGAGACAGTGTGGTTCGGTTAACTCGACCTACGTCCATAAGCAACCCCGTAGGGTGAATAATATTGATCTCCAGACTGATTATACTGGGATGATTTACAATTACAATGACACTCTTTATTTATAGAGTGAATATATAAATAATTAATTAATCAAGATATTATCTTATTAGGAGAATATATCTTAATTAACTATAACATATATTCTAATTAACTAGAATATTGAAAATATAGGAAATTAATTAGATACTTTCCTATATAGAATACAAGCTAAATTACACAAGATCTTGTATTCATGTAAACTTAGCTTGATCTCCGTCAATCTTCTGTACTGGTTGATCTCCGTCGATCTTCTAGTAGCTTGAGTATCGATTACTTCATTTTGACCTTTGACATATGACTTGAGTCTTGGTCAATTCATCTTAAGCTTGACCACCTCGATATATTCTAACATCCCCACAAGTTGGACACGGAGAGAATCATAGTGTCCAACTTGAATACTGACTTAACAAACACAACTGAAATCACGTACTAGGTGTTGTCAATAAATTCTTTGATATCTTGATCACAGGTACAATATTTCATCTTGTAGTTAGATCTTTAAATGGCAATAGCTCAGTTGTTTGCCATTAGCAGCGGTAGTAAAATAATAGCGACATTCAGACGAATATGATAAAATCGACATCAACTATAATAGTGATGCGAAAACAATGACAATATATTTGATAGAATGAAAGTATTACATTTACATGGTGACTATGCATCAATCTTCTAGTAGCTTGAGTATCGATTACTTCATTTTGACCTTTGACATATGACTTGAGTCTTGGTCACTTCATCTTAAGCTTGACCACCTCGATATATTCTAACATCGCAAGTTGGACACGGAGAGAATCATAGTGTCCAACTTGAATCCGACTAAGCGAACACAAGCGAAATCACGTACTAGGTGTTGTCAATAAATTCTTTGATATCTTGATCACGGTACAATATTTCATCTTGTAGTTAGATCTTCGAATGGCAATAGCTCAGTTGTTTTCCATTAGCAGCGGTAGTAAAATAATAGCGACATTCAGACGAATATGATATAATCGGCATCAACTATAATAATGATGCGAAAACAATGACAATATATTTGATAGAATGAAAGTATTACATTTACATAGTGACTATGCATCGATCTTCTAGTAGCTTGAGTATCGATTACTTCATTTTGACCTTTGACATATGACTTGAGTCTTGGTCACTTCATCTCATCTTGATCGTTGACTTCATCTTAAGCTTGACCACCTCGATATATTCTAACAGTAACTCTAGAGCTGGTAATGTAAAATAAAGACCAACATTATCAGAGTGACCCTTCGCTGTTTGGCAAATATAACAACGTCGTACATAACGCTCCATATCTTTCTTTAGTTGTGGCCAATAATATCTTTCTTCAGTCATAGTAACACTTATGTCTCTGCCAATATGTCCTCCTAATCCCCCCCCATCCCCCATGCATTTCACACAGAAGATGTTCTCTGAAAGAACTACGAGCAATCTGCTCCCTTTAAAAAGAAATTCTTCTTTAATATGGAAATCATCACTAGGTTCTCCCTTGACAAACTTAGTCCAGATATCAGCAAAATTGTCATCATCAACATATAATTCCTTTAAATACTCAAATCCTACAACTTCGTTTCGCATTGTAACAAGTACAGAAACACGAGGCTTAGAGCATCAACAACTTTGTTTTGCTTCCCTGACTTGTGTTTTATGAAAAATATTTCTGGATGTCACGGATCCACCTTTGATTCATTCGATCTGAAGTGGTACCGCTGTTAATGGTCTTTTAAGCCTGGTTATCCGTATATATAGATGATGAATTCTCGTTGGATAAGATAGTGAGTCTAGTGTCGCAAAACTTGAACAACAACATACAATTCTAGTTCATCGATGGTCCACTTCTTTCGTGCTTCGCTAAGATTCTCACTGTTAAATCAAACTGGTTTTCCTTCATGTGAAATCCCTGCTACAATACCCGTAATAGATGTGTCACAGTCAACTTCAAAGACCTTCTCGAAATTGGGTAAAGCTAGTACATGGGCAGTAGCCAGTCTCTTTTTCAGCAAGGCAAAACTCTTCTCAGATTCGTCGTTCCACTCAAAATGATGCCCCTTCATACATTCTGTTAACGAGGATGCAACAGAACTGAAGTTTCTAACAATCTCCGGTAGAAAGATGCCAATCCATGAAAACTTATTACATCTGCAATAGATTTCGGTGTAGGCCACTTCGGAATCGCTTTAACCTTTTCTTCATCAACATGTATCCCATATGCCGAGACCACATAATTCAATATTCAATAAAACTAACCTATTTGTGAGGAAACTACACTTCTTCGTATTTAGAGTATTTGTTGGATTTAGGATTGAATTAATAAGGAAATTTGAAGTAATTTGATTGAATGGAGGTGAGGGCTCTTGGCTACTCTCTACCTCTTCTACTCAATTTCATTTCATTGGAATTCCATTCTCTTTCTTCATCTCTTCTTTATATACTAGGTCTACATAAACCTAATACAAAAGCATGTGGAACACTCATGTGTACTCACTAAATTACTACTAATCTTAATTAGCTAAGTAACTTCATATTAACTAACAATCTCCTCCTTAATGTGATGTTCTACTACTCTTAGTAATTCTCTAAAATTTTGAAACTTGCCTTTGGGAAGTGCCTTGGTGAATATGTCCGCCAATTGGTCTTCCGTCTTGCAATACTTGAGTTCTATCTCACCATCTTCAACCGCTTCTCGAATGAAATGGTACTTGAGTTTGATGTGCCTTGCTCTACAATGCTCAACCGAATTTTTGGACATAGCAATTGCCGATTTGTTGTCACAAAAGATTACGGTGCTTTCTTCTTGCTTCTCTTGAATTCTTCCATGATTCTTCTTAGCCATACAACATGAGATGTAGCTATTGATGCCGAAATGTACTCCGCTTCCGCCCGTGGATTGAGCTACGGTTTCTTGCTTCTTTGATGCCCATGTGAATATACCCGAACCAAGAGAAAAAGCATAACCCGATGTACTCTTCATGTCATCAATACACCCTCCCAAGTCGCTATCACAATAGCCAACTAATTTGACATCCAAATTTCTTGAATACATGATTCCAAAATTCATTGTTCCTTGTATGTACCTTAACAACCTCTTTGTCGCGCCAAGATGTAGATGACTAGGTGAACTCATGAACCTAGAAAGCATACTTGAAGCAAACATGATGTCGGGTCTTGTATGTGTAAGATACAACAAGTTTCCAATAAGACCTCTATAGTAAGTCTCATCAACTTTTCTTCCTCCATCATCCTTCTTGAGTTTCTCATTCACTACAAGTGGTGTAGATGTGGGGTTACAACCAAGCATACCAAATTTCTTCAACACCTTTTCGGCATACTTGCTTTGAGAAATGAACACTCCATCTTCACTTTGATGAACTTCTATACCAAGGAAGTACTTGAGCAAACCCATGTCACTCATCTCATATTTCATCATCATTTCTCTCTTGAATTGCTCTATCATATGAGCATCATTACCCGTAAAGATAAGATCATCAACATATAAGGCAACGATGAGAATAGACGTACCTTTTGTCTTCACATATAATGTAGGCTCACTCTTGCTTTTGTTGAAGTTTTGCCTCTTGAAGTATCCATCAATCTCACTGTACCAAGCTCTTGGTGCTTGCTTGAGACCATACAAAGCTTTCTTCAACTTGTATACTTTGTCTTCTTCTCCTTCCACCACAAAACCTTGTGGTTGTTCTACATAGACCTCTTCATGGAGTTCTCCATTCAAAAATGCCGATTTGACATCAAGTTGATAAAGTAACCAACCTTTTTGGGAAGCCATAGCAATCACGGCTCTAATGGTGTCAAGGCGAGCAACAGGTGCAAAAGTTTCATTGTAGTCGATCTTAGGGTTGTTGTGAGTAGCCCTTTGCCACCAACCTTGCTTTGTATCTTTGAACCGTTCCATCCGCATTGTACTTCACCTTGTAGATCCATTTCACACCAATAACTTCTTTATCACTTGGCCTTGCTACCTTCTCCCATGTATCGTTCTCGTCAATGACAAAAACTTCTTCTTCCATGGCTTTTATCCAAACCGGTTCTTTTGATGCTTCTTCAAAATTTTCCGGTTCAACCACACAATAGTTGCATCTTTCATACACTTCACTCAACCTTCGCAACTTCTTTGGTGCCGACGGTGGCGATGTTGATGCACTAGTACTTGGAGACATACTTGGAGATGCTCCTTGTCTTGTATTTGGTGGTGTTTGAGGTAGTTCTTCCTCATCTTCTTCACCTTCTTCAACTTCATTTGTTGCTGAATTTTCTTGCTCTTCATCAACAATAATGGTTCTCTTTTCAATTTTACCTTCTTCCCAATTCCATGAAGCCCCTTCATCAAACAAGACATCACGACTTGTAATCATTGTGTTGTTCTTCAAGCTAAACAACCTATAACCTTTTTATTGGAGTCTATAGCCAATGAATATACACTTTTCACTTGCTTCATCAAGCTTTGTTCTCTTCACCTTTGGAATTTGAGAATAACACACACTACCAAAAACTTTGAGATGTCTTACCGATGGCTTTCTCCCACTCTATGTTTCAAAAGGAGTTTTATCCCATACGACTTTTGTTGGACACCTATTCATCAAGTAGACGGCGGTGTTGACGGCTTCGGCCCAAAACACTTTAGGCATACCCTTGTCATGAAGCATGGACTTTGCCATCTCCATCACGGTTTGGTTCTTTCTCTCGGAAACACCATTTTGTTGAGGAGTATAACCCACGGTTAGTTGCCTTTCCAAGCCTTCATCTTCACATAATTTATTAAACTCTTTGTTGTTGTATTCTTTGCCTCTATCACTTCTTAAAACTTTGATGTAGTGACCACTTTGCTTTTCAACAAGGCTTTTGAACTTCTTGAAGATGCTAAAAACTTCGGACTTTTGTCTCATGAAGTACACCCAAGTCATACGACTTAAATCATCAATGAATAAGATAAAGTATCTATTACCTCCATGAGTTGGTGTCTTCATTGGTCCACACACATCGGTATGTACCAAACCAAGAAGTTCTTTTGCTCTCCATGCTACACCTTTTGGGAATGGTTGGCGATGTTGCTTCCCAAGTGCACAACCTTCACATACTCCATCTTTGTGGTTGATATGTTGTGGAAGTCCGTGCACCATGTTCTTGTTGGAAAGCACCTTGAGACCATTGAAATTCAAATGCCCAAGTCTTTTATGCCATAACCATGTTTCATCAATGGTTTCCATCCTCAATGCAACATTCTTCTCCTTTTCAAAGATAATTGGAAAGCTTCTATTTTTCTCCATCTTGATACTCTTCATGACTTGTCTCTTGTTGTTGTGCTTCTTGTCATAAATGGTGCAATATCCATCTTCAAAATGAACCGCATACCCAAGCTCCACAAGTTTCCCAACACTAAGCAAATTTTGTGCCCAATCCGGAACATATAACACATCTCTAATGTATTTTGCTCCATTGATAGTTTGCACACAAATAGTACCTCTTCCGTTAGCTTGAACCATATTTCCATCACCCATCTTCACTAGAGAGTTTATGGATGCATCCATATCAACAAACAAGCTTCTTTCACCGGACATATGAGTTGTGCATCCACTATCCACAAACCAAACTTCACTCTTGGAAGTCACCATGGCACTTTGACAAGCATAAAACAAATTTTGTTTTTCTTCTTTTTCTTCCGCTCTACCGGCTTGTTCTTCATCTTCTTTGTATCTACAATCTTTCTCCAAATGTCCATACTTCTTGCAATTGCGACATTGGGGTTTTCCTTTGTTCCAACAATTCTTCTCCAAATGACCATTCTTCTTGCAAAAATTGCATCTTGGTACTTGAGACGAATCACTTTTTGTGTAGTTGTTGGAATTAGCTCCTCCTTTCTTCCATTTTCCCTTTCCTTTGAAGCTAGATGAAGAATCGCCCTTGTACCCATTTTGCTTCATTGCTGAATTTTTTGAGTTCAAGTTCAATTTTAATTGAAATGCACTTTCAATTGATTTTTCGAGTGCCTCGACACCCTTTGTTCATACACCTTCAAAGAAACCCATAATTCTTGTGACTTTAATGTAGAGAAATCTTTAGTCTCTTCTAAAACCGCTTACAATGGGTTCAAATTTCTCCTAGCAAACATATCAATATCTTCTCACAAATTCTTCTTTCTTCCATCTTCTCACCACACATCAACATATTATTAACAATTTCAACTACTCTTGAAGAAAATTCATTCAAACATTCATTCTCATTCATTTTTAGATTCTCAAAATCTCTTCTATATGAATGTAATTTCAATTCTCTTACCTTCTTATTACCTCCATACTCTTGTTGAAGGATATTCCAAGCTTCTTTAGCTATAGGAAAATGGATTACTCTTGGTAGAATAGTGTCTCCAACTCCTTGTTGAATGTACATGGATGCTTTTGCATTCATCTTTCTACTCTCCTTAAGTAAATCCTTTTGGGGTTGTTCTAGATTTGATGTATCTTCAACTTCATCATACCCATTTTGTAAAATCTCCCACACATCTTGTGACATGAACAAGGTCTTCATTTTGATGGCCCAAAAATCATAATTTTCTCCATGAAAAAGTGGTATTGAAGGTTGTTGAATGTATAAACTTGAGTTACTACTACTTGCCATTGATTTGGTTGATGATTGATTGAAGAAATTGGGTTTTTCTTTTCTAGATCTAGATTTTGAAAAATTTAAATGTTGCTGATTTTTTTGATTTAATGGGTAAATTGGTTTTTTTCACTCACCAAGATCAAATCTAATAGATTTAAGCTCTGATACTAATTGTTGGATTTAAGATTGAATTAATAAGGAAATTTGAAGTAATTTGATTGAATGGAGGTGAGGGCTCTTGGCTACTCTCTACCTCTTCTACTCAATTTCATTTCATTGGAATTCCATTCTCTTTCTTCATCTCTTCTTTATATACTAGGTCTACATAAACCTAATACAAAAGCATGTGAAACACTCTTGTGTACTCACTAAATTACTACTAAGCTTAATTAGCTAAGTAACTTCACATTAACTAACAGTATTGAAGACTTCCCACAAATGAAATAAATGACCTTTTTCGACTATAAATCAAAATACACAACTACAAACTTCCTAAAAAACGATTTTAATACCTGATTCATTAGCCTCATGAATGTGCTCGGTGCATTAGAAATACCAAATGACATAACAAACCACTCGTATACCATTCTTTGGTCTCGAATGCAATCTTCCATTCATCTTCTGGCCTAATTCTGATTAGATGATAGCCACTCTTCAAATCTATCTTAGAGAACACTTTTGACCCATCAAGCATGTCTAACATATCATCCAGCCTTGGTATTGGAAAACGATAACGAACAGTGATCTTGTTGTTGGCACGACTGTCAACATAAATCCTCTAACCGTCGTTCTTCTTAGGAGTAAGTAACTCTGGTATTACACATGGGCTCATACTTGTCTTAATAAATAATTTCTTTCAAAAAATCAACAACTTGTCTCTGTAATATAGCATGCTCCTTGGGGATCATTTGGTAGTGAGAAAAATTCGGCAATCTAGAACCCGGTACAGAGTCTATATGATGTTGAATGTCCCTCATAGGTGGTAGAGAATCCGGTAGTTCGTCAGGAACCAAAGCAGAAAATTCCTTCAAAATTGGTTGAACATGAGTAGGAAAGTTTCGAAGCCTCTCCTTTGACTACTAAAGCGTAAAGTTCTCATGTTTCTTTTGTTTTTTCTACAATATTCTCAACAAGATGATTATGTTCCTTTACTGCTGGAGTTTCGGAACAAGACTCTTCTCTCATAGGAGCAAGGGTGATTTTTACTCCATCCTTGAAATAGGAATATGTGTTACTTTTACCCCTATGGATAGAATCAACATCATATTGCCATGGTCGACCAAACAACATATGATAAACATTCATATCCACAACGTCACAATATCTACATAATGCTTGCCGATAGAGAAGGGAACATTACACACCTTTGACTTACCTTTATCTCTCCAATATCTTTGATCCAGCCAATTGAGCAAGGGTTTGGATGCTTCTCTTTAGAAAGATTGATTTTTTTAACCAAAAGGATGGAAATTATATTCTCATTACTTCCACCATCAATAATCAAATTACATACGCGATTCTTTACTGTGCACCTGGTTTTGAAGATATTGTGTCGTTGTTTGCGTGAATTTTGTTGAGGGGTCAACAATAAATTCCCCACAACTAACGAGTGTCTTATGTTTTTGTAAGTTACTTCACCTTCTACACTTGGTGTAGCATCACCTTAATTTTTACGTCTATGGACATTACGAAGAGGATGTTTTTAATTTGTCACATGTCTGATTATGAACCGTCATCTCCGTCGAACGAGTCATGGTAGTCACTAACGACCCTACGGACTTCCTCATTTGCGCTTGAGTGTGTAATCTGCCCTAACATCACAATACTAACCTCGAACATCTTGATCCAAATGATTGCCACCATATTCATCATTAGAAGCCATGAAACAAGGATCAAAACTTGCTTTGAATCCAATTGATGCAGTGGTGACGATAATTAAAGCCTTGAATCCACAAAGTGTATTTTGAATCTACAAAACACTGTTCTGAATCCATATAACAAAGTATAAATCAAGAGATTCGCATTCTGAATCCATAAGAATACAATGAAACACTTGAAAATACACATAAAGAAACTTGTTCTTTATTCAAATTAACAATAATCGATAATCTGTCTTCCCCATAAGAATTCTAGGATTAAATACAAGTAGGTAGTTATTGGTAGTTATACTATACAAATAGAAATCATAACTTCTAGTAACTGCCAGAAATCTTGTAACTGTCAGGAATATCTATTCCTGTTCTGCATCATATATAACCGTCCAAGTTCAGATGCAGCTTATGAAATCGTCCAGATGCGTACACAACTTATAAAGGCGTCTGTCGGCCGAACTCATAAGTTTTCCTATCTCAATCTTGTTATCAATGTTAGATGTATAAAACTACATCTTGGTTTCTAATCTACTAAAGTCATGTCTCATACTAGGATTAGGGCATGGTAGTTGAGTACAAAATATCACTGAGCATCCCTCGAAAATTGAAGACTGAAGAAAAAACAAACACATTTGCAAGAATTTAATCAACAAAGAGGTATGTGAAGACTGAGTTGTCCAATTTACTCACGGTAGTTACCATTCTATCTTATGATACTATGTCGTATGATTTTACTAGATTTAATATTGCAAAGAAGAAATTTCAAGTTCAAGCTTGTCTAGGTTAAACTCTTATTCAACCAATCATTGTTCATAGATCCTTAGCAATCTTAATTAGAAGAAATTATTTTTCATAAATTATTTTTGTTTCAAGTTGATCATTTGGAAATTGTGAAGCAATATTGTCTATTGTTTATGATTGTGGGGAATGTTTTAAATTTAATTATGAGAGATATGGGACTACTTGGCGCTAGGTATATATACTTGTATGTTTTACATAAGTTAGTATGAATTTTGTAAACTGTATAGGTTTACAAACCCGGTTTGTGAACCATTTACATCTTCACAAACCCGGTTTGCAAACCCCTAACATCTGAATTTTGCGAACTTCCAAGGTTTGCGAACCCTTGTGGCCTTACTTTTGCAAACTTCCAAGGTTAGCAAACCATGTGCGCTGACTTTGCGAACTGTTAGAAGTTTCCAAACTTGTTCAATTCCAGTATTAGCAGAAGTACACGAGCTATTATATATGACTATGTTCGATTTTGCTACAACTCTCGTAAGCACTTCTAAAACAGCTTTATTCACTAAACCACTTTTATTTGTGGATCATTGGTGTTAGAGCATAGCTCGGTTGAACCCACCAAGCGTTGGAATTCAAGTTTGGTTGTCATATTTTAGTGTGTCAAAACTCATCTAAGAGTCGCTTGATTATGTACTAGAGACAACTTCGTGTAGGTTAGACTAGAAAGTCTAGGAATGTTGAGACATACAAGTATTACTCGAAGACCTGAAGAACGTGAAGAAGTAACGAGCTACAACGACGACATCATCCTTCCTCTTGAGGTTAGTAATATTGACTTGAATTGTTTCATTCCTAACGTATCTCTCAAGTCGTGCTATATTGAAAACATAACTGCGAAGCTGTGTATTGGATATATTACTCTAGTAGTGAGACATGATCACATGATCATAGTATTTGGGATTAAGACTACGAAGTATAATGCTTATCATTTGAACTTCGTAGATGTGACAACGACATAATCTTATGGATGATGTTATGATTATGTGAATGGGTAATGATGAATATATCATCCTAGGAAACAATGTGTTACATTTGTTTAAAGGAAGTACATTCATTAACTTGTTTTATGAATCAAAGGAAATCGCTAGGCTTATTGGTACGACTATTCATTGCATATTTTTGGATTACCAATATGTGTGAGATGGTAGAACCGATCATAACTTTGTTATGTATCTTGGTACAACTAATCACAATGCCTGACTTATGATTTGGTATGAGTGTAACCGATCCTAAGTAATCACCTGAGATGGTATGATCGATATTTGTAATTGGTGCGACCGATCCTAGTAATTGGTGTGACCGACCAAAGAGTGTTGTGTAATCGATCCTTGTAATTGGTGTAACCGGTCCAAGTAATTGGTGTAACCGATCCTGGTAATTGGTGTAATTGATCCTAGTGACTGGTGTGACTGAAACAATACCATGAGTATATGGTAACCAGTCTTGGTAATTGATGTAAGCGATCCAGGTAACTGATGTAACCAGTCCTGGTAACTTGTGTGACCGATCACAAGTGTTTCCATATTAGGGTATAACCGATCCTAGTGATTGGTAAAACCAATTGAACCCATGGATGTGATTTGATATCTGATCAATCACATAGTAATCTTGGAATACAGGTGAACCAATTCTAAACTTGTTTGGAAGTGTGGTATAACCGATTCCAAGAATGTAAATATGAAAGATGATTTATAGAGAAAAGATGTCAACATACTTTGAACACGGACAATAACTCTTATCATTTATTGTTCAAAGATATTCCTTAGTACTCAAGGAGATCCTGTACCGAAATTAATCTTTTAAGGTTTTTGGTTATATATAATTTTAATGACCAACAATTAAATGCATATCTCTAGAGAATAAAAATTAGTAATGTGTATTTACTAATTGGAGATTTTCTATTGAGAGATTTTGGAAATTATGGACAAGTATTTATGGGAATTAGGAAAACCGAATTTTGCTATTCATTGCATATCTTGAGAATATTTTCGGTTTTGGAAATTCCTTGGTATCCAAACATCCTTGGTATATAAATACCTAAGTTTGCATTTCTAACAAACTATCCTAAGAGCCAGGCAAACTTCATCTTTTTGTTGTTTCTGGTGGATCCGTCTAATCGGAGAGGAAAGTATCCTAATTAGGTAAAATCTCTTACGACCGCTCGTTTAAAGACTTCTGTGGGATCAAGAAGCGCTACGAGTACCATTGGTGGGAAACTAGATAATTGCGTGTTATTAGTTTTCGATTGATTTGATTGACTAACGGTTGTTGAAACTTTGATTACACCTAGTTTGTTTATTCTTGAGAATCTTCTCTTCTGATATAATATTCACTCAAACTAAATCGAAGTATCGACGAGATATTTAGAACTGTTTGTAGATCTAAAGACATCTTGTGATAATCCATTGTTAACAGACTCCAGTTACGTGTGTGATTGATCACAAGAGATTCAAGTGGTGTTGTGCAGGTATTTATTGAAGATTAAAGAAGATATGAAGACAAAGAAGATTTCTTATTTGGTTCTCATATCTTTGGGTGTGCACAAACCTTGATCGGCTGGGATCCAACAAGAATCAGATTTATTCGATTGGTTAGTTGCATGAGATCGGCATCATTTTATAGTTTCTTGTTGGAATCTATATCGATTGATTGCAAATCTAAACTTGACTACTTTTGTAGTTATTGGATAGACTGATCTAACCAGGCAAAGGAGTTTATTAGATTAAACGAAAGAGCCTTTGCGTATGACTTGAGATATCTTTATCTTGAAAGAATCAAAAGAGTTGTTACCAAACGGATTTGTTGTTCCTTTACTGTTTGGAATACGATCCAAAGGAATTGTTCCAGTGCGTGCACTCATCGATGTTGGAAGCGTAGGGATACTGAGGAAACTAAGTGAACTAGGGGTAGTTGCTTGGTCTCAACTATACGAAGTTGGTTTAGATTTATTTATAACGGCTTAATTCTGAGAGTATTCAATTCTGGACTTGGTCCCGGGGTTTTTCTACATTTGCGGTTTCCTCGTTAACGAAATATTGCTGTGTCTTTTACTTTTCTATTTCCGTAATTATAATTGTTTATTATAATTTGAAGTAAAATACACAAATGTTAACTCTGCTTTACTTGATAGTGATCCTATAGAGTTTGGTTAAGTCCGAACCTATTATCAAGTAATCACACTTTGGTAGTCGTATTGTCTCGATCTCGTATCCATAGAAAATCACATAAAGTGTGAATACCGATTTGTAGTATTGTCTCGACTTTTTCCATAGAAAATCACTTTCGGTAAGAGGACTTATAGGTGGATAAATTAAAGATTGTGGTGTATTTGGGTACCCTCGTCTTTTTAATTGGTATCCGAGCGGGCAAACACGAAAAGATATAACAATCTGTATTCGGTGCAATTCAACCTATAAGAATTGAATCAAAATGGACACAGTCGAACCTGTAAACGATTCAGTTAACGTAAAACAAGATGGAGAACCAACATCTAATAATGTCATCTTCAGTGAATCTTCTGAACAAGCTGACCTATACAATGTAGATTCTGGATGGAGCGAGACTTTCTTTGAAAAACAACTTGATGAAATTTGAGAAGATGGTGACTCGAAATTGATCAAGATGTTGAAGAAGATGTGTACGTATTTTCTTCACTATTAGGTGCGGTTTCTACAAAAAGGTTTGTCTACCTCGGATGTGGTTGGGCTTCTTGCTCCTCTTTGCGAGAAAATAGGAAACTCGAAAAATTTTCTCTCGGTTTCTATTATGGATATCAAAATACCGAGATATCTTCTCAAGGACTTCAAAGAAAGCCTCGAAATCAAAGATTCTTGATTATGAAAATCTCAACAAGAAACATTATCTCTGTTGAATAAGAAACTTGTTGAAACTGAAGCAAGAATTAATTCGCAACATTTAATGTGTGGAGAAAAAGAAGAGTCTGTTTCTTCCAAAGAGAACCTTCTTAAGGTTGAACTTATCAATGCTCTTGACAAAGTTAAGCTTTTGGAAGAAGAAGTTGCAAAACTAAAAAGGCTCAATGTTAGTACAACCAACTTATCTTCCTTGTTGGAAACATGAAGAAGTCACGGTGATATGCTTGCAGTTGGGATACCAAGGAATCGATACTTCCTCCACCAACAAAGAAATAAAATTTATAAAAGTTGCATGTTCTTACGCACCCGGAGGATCTACCAAAACCAACCGATACTCCGATTTCCCAAAGAGCTCGAGTGAGACTATAAAAGAAAATAGTTCCACATGCAATCATGCTAAGTCTCAGATCAAAGATCAACATAAGGACAGAACATTGTTAAAAGGTATTCCTAAAAACTACACTCCTTTTAGTAAGCATTGTTATTATTGTGGAAATAAAGGTCATATGCAAAGGGGTTGTAAAATTCGAAAGATGCATGGTGCTCTATTTTTGTTTGAAAACAATTGAGTAAATTTACCTCTAAAAAGACCTCAGATCACCATTGTCCTATTGTAAGACAAAAGAATTATTCTAGTAATTCAAATTTCTATCCTAAAAGGAATAATGATAAGAAGGTAATACCTTTGTCAACAAGAATATGATATCTGATGCTTCAGCTTGGAAAAATACAATGTTGCAAGAGATGAAAAACTTTCATCCCATATCCACCTACAAATGGATACCAAAGTATAAAGTGAAAGTTAAAAAGGGGTCATCTAAAATAAATACTAAGAAAAACAACCATGCTGTAATCTTAGATAAAGATGACTATGAACGTCTAATCTTTAGACTCAATAAGGATTTAAAAACATCCAGTGATATTGATACACTTTGGTATCCTTCAACAATAACTACAAAGAAGAAAATGGAAAAAGGATGTCCGAAAACATCAAGATAGATCGTGTTCCAAAAACAAAGATGAGCCATCAAGTGCTCACTTCAACAACTAGGTTTGTTGATTGGAATTTCCCAACTTTGTGCTCGATTTAAATAAATGAGAAGTTCTTAAAAAAGCACTGGAACATGAGAAACGTATAAAACTATATCATGAACAACTTAAGTATTTTTCTAGATTTGGAATAATTTTTCTATTTTTGAAGAATACTTTCGACTTAGGAAAGTTCATGACAAGATTGTGCAAGATATATTCGGACTCTCTTGACAATAATATTTCGGAAAATCCTTTTTGAGTTTATTTCCGAACTTGTGTATTTTCACGACTATTTTTATCAAATAAAAATACCTTGTTAGGTGTTTTTAAACTTGGAAACCAAGTGTTATTTGATATACAAAACGTCTTTTGAACCGATTCTTTCCTCCACGCTTTGTCTGCGGTTCAAGATGGGTGAAAATACTATTGTTATTGATTCTCAATTAAGAATGCTTGAAACTTGCCTTCCTGCTGAGATTAAATGCTACTTTTCAAAGGAACATAAGGAGAATCAAATATATTTGGAGCTAATGCTTTTCCTAATGCGAAATTTTGAAATTGCTCGTGAACAATTGGAAGCATCTGTAAAGAATGAGGATTGGCTCAAGTCGAATCTTTTGAAGTTGATTGTGGAGGTGAATCTTGAAGAGGAGACTCAAGCATCTGAAAGAAAAGATAAGACTTAAGAACTTGAAAGCTGAAGAAACCTCAGTGAACAATCAGAGCACTTCTAGGGATTAAGTTATATGATGTAACTCTTATCCAAGAAAATAAACATCAGTTATTGATTTATTTCTATTATTGTATAAGGTCTATTTTTGAATAAAACTATCAATTATTTATGAATAAAATTATTATTTTATGATTTTTTTTTTGTGATAGTGTCCAATTACATAGCATGTGCATGAATGTCTATATTTTTGCTATGTGTTTTCGGTTTATGGGATGTCTGATTTCGATTTTCATTAACCTTAATATTCGATCTCATATGATGTAACCCTTATGGTTTATGTGGCTTTTTGATTTAGCGGGATTAAGTTCTAGCCCATGTTGGTAGGCTTTATCAAAGGATCATAAGGTGTTCCGATTGAAACTCATATGTGAAAAGTTACAATATGTTGAATCAATTTGTGTTTAATGAGTTGGGTTTAGCATAGCATATGTGTTTCGGGGTTTTGAACTTTTGCTATTGGCACGCATTAGTTAAAACCGTTTCAACTTTTCTCTGGTAAAGGTTGCCTTTGTTGTTGTTCTTTTGTTCTTGCGAGAGGATGGCAACAGACTGGGGGAGAGTTCTTACTTGAACTTGCGCTTAATGATATATCTTTCTGGGGAGAAGAGGATGCGGAATCTGAGGTAACGAATTTGTTAGTTAATTGTTTTCCTGTTTAAGAAAAGCCTGTTTATATTGCATGTATTTTTCTTTTGCTTAACAAAATTTCGGTACAATTGATATATTCCATTATGATGTGTATGGAGTGTGTGATTCAATTGTTTCCGGTCAAGAAAAAACGTGTCAATTTATTTGGCTTATTGTTTGGTATCTTCTTTATTGTTTGGGTATCAAGTGTTTTTGCTTAACGAAATTTCGGTGCTATAATGTCTATGTTTATTTCAATTTCTTCCGGTTAAGAAAATAATTGTGCAAGTCAATTTATTTTGGTTAATTTGTATGTATTGTTTACGGCTTAACGAAATACGGGATCATTTTGTTTAGTCCAATTTGATTCCGGATAAGAGAAACTAAGTTAATTCTGATCTTAGTTAGACTTATCAAATTGAAGGATTCGTTTATTCAAGTCTAATCGAATGCCTTGACAAGAAAAACTAGTTAACTAACCTAGTGCTTGTCTTATCTAAAGGGAAAGTTCTAAGTTATTGTCAGAATAATTAGAACCTGATGAGAGAAATAAAGTTAATACTGATCTTTATTTTGGTCTTATTGAAATAAGCGATTTTATGTTTACAATCGGTTTAACAAGGGAATTAAGTTTCTTAGTCAAATTGTTAAACTATTAGGGAAAATTGCTTCGGGCAATTATTTCCTTGATAACATATTAAAACTAAATTACTTGTAGTTTCTGTTTTAATATTGGTTCCCTAAAGTGGTATGTGAAACCTTCATGCTTAACTCTTATAGGTTGTTTACAAGTCTTTTAGATTTGTAAGATCCTTTCGGTTTGACCTTTATTTGCTCGGACCTTTGTCATTTTCTGACAAAAAAGTGGAGAAATATATGGAGTAAACAATTGATTTGCAATCACTAAGGAAAGGACAATTGTGCTCAAACGTTATATCTAACGAAAGAGTAAAGCATTGACTAAGGGGGAGAAACATATCATATTGTTGTGTAGTATTCTGACTATAAAAGGGGAATAACAAAGATGTTCGGATTGAATATCTACCTATCTTACCTTTAGGGGGAGTATAAGCTTTGTTATTCAAATGTCAACAACGGCATTTATTGATTGAATATATGCAGGTTATTGTGTTGTTGAAACTTGGAATCAAGCGTATGTAAAATCAATTCTTGTAATTTGTTTATCCATATGTATTAAGATTTTTGTCACTATAATTGACAAAGGGGGAGATTGTTAGAGCATAACTCGATTAAATCCACCAAGCGTTGATATGTCAAGTTTGGTTGTCATATTTTAGTGTGTCAAAACTCATCTAAGAATCGCTTGATTATGTAATAGAGACAACTTCGTTTAAGTTAGACTAGAAAGTCTAGGAATGTTGAGACATACAAGTATTACTCAAAGACCTGAAGAACGTGAATAAGTAACGAGCTACAACGATGACATCATCCTTCCTCTTGAGGTTAGTAATATTGACTTGAACTTGTTTCATTCCTAACGTATCTTTCAAGTCGTGCTATATTGAAAATATAAGCTATGAGAAGCTGTGTATTGGATATATTACTCTAGTAGTGAGACATGATCACATGATCATAGGATTAGGGAATCAGACTACGAAGTATAACACTTATCTTTTGAACTTCGTAGATATGACATCGACATAATCTTATGAATGATGTTAAGATTTTGTGAATGGGTAATGGTGAAGATATCATCCTAGGAAACAATGTGTTACATTTGTTTAAAGGAAGTACATTCATGCACTTGTTTTATGAATCGAAAGGGAAATCGCTAGGCTTATTGGTACGGATATTCATTGCATATATTTGGATTACCAATATGTGTGAGATGGTAGAACCGATCGTAAATTTATTATGTATCTTGGTACAACTAATCACAATGCCTGACTTATGATTTTGTATGACTAGTTTTGATTAATTAGTATAACCGATCCTAAGTAATCACCTGAGATGGTATGATCGATATTTGTAATTGGTGTGACCGATCCTAGTAATTAGTATGACCGATCACAGTGTGTTGTTTAATCGATCCTAGTAATCGGTGTAACCGATCCTAGTAATTGGTGTAACCGATCCTAGTGACTGGTGTGACAGATCACAAGAAATACCATGAGTATATGGTAACCGGTCTTGGTAATTGATGTAACTGAGCCTGGTAACTGATGTAACCGGTCGTTGTAACTTGTATAGGTCAGATCACTGCCCTATAATGTTGGACACTTCTACTTTGCATGGTAATAGGAAAAAGAATTGGAAATATTTCCAATGTTATGAGAAAGATGACACTTTAAAAAATGAGATTATTAATGCTTGGGAAGAACAAGTTAATGTTTCACATGGTTTCAGGTTATCAAAAAGGCTTATTACCACAAGAAAATATATTTCAAAGTGGAATAGAGAGAAATATGTAGACATTCAAAGTAATATATATCTTCTTCATCAGCAGTTGGAAGCTTTGCAGCAAAATAGTCAACACCCAGACATTGATAATGAAGTACTTCATGTGGAGAACCAAATAGAGCATTGGCATCAAATACAACATGAATTTTGGGGCCAAAAAGCCAGAGATGAATATTATCTTCAAATGGATAGAAATACAAAGTACCATCATGCTAATGCAAACAAAAGAAGGACTAGAAACAATATTATGGCATTAAAAGATGGAAATGGAAATTGGTGCACTTCTAGGGAGGAGTGGAAAAATTGCTACTTGATCATTACTGGTTCACTTCATACTTCCTTAGTACTGCTAGAAATGATGATATTCTAAATCGCATTCCTTCTTTAATTACTTCTTGAAAACTTGGAGTTAATGAGAGTCCAGAGACAATGATAAAATACACAGAGCTTTAAAAGACATGAAGCCTTGAAAGCACTGGACCAGATGGATTCCCACCGGAATCTTTCAGCATCATTGGGATATTGTGGGTAATGATGTAGTATAGATGGTGAAACAATTCTTTCAAATGGTTATCTTAAAAAGTTTGAATGCTACAAATATTTCACTCATCCCAAAAACAAAAAACAAGAAGTTTCCATCTGATCTAAGGCCTATAGCTCTCTGCAATTCTTCTTATAAAATCATCTCAAAGATTATATCAATGAGATTGAAGAAAATAATGGGAAAAGTAATATCTCCACTTAAAGCTGCATATGTTCAAGGAAGGCAAATTACAGATAATATCCATATTGCTCAGGAGATTGTTCATACAATAAAGAATAAAAAAGAAGTCAACAAGTATCTTGCTTTGAAGCTTGACATGTCTAAAGCCTTTGATAGGCTTGAATGGTCCTTCTTAAGAGATGTTATGCTGAAATTAGGCTTCTGCTCAGAATTGTGTCATCTCATTATGCAATGTGTCAGCACAACTCAGATTTCTGTACTTCTAAATGGTTCTCCATGCAAATCATATGCTCCTTCAAGAGGTGTAAGGAAAGGTGATCCTTTGTCACCTAACCTATTTATAATTGTAATGGAAGCTTTTTCAAGACAACTCCTTAAAATTTGAGCAATCCAAGCGAGATAGAAGGTATTAAAATTGTCCCAAATGCTCCTTCAATATCTCATTTATTCTTCGCAGATGATTGTGTGCTATTCATTAATGCTGATTTGTACAATGTGAACAATCTTCTCAAGATAATTGATGATTTTGGATCTGCTTCTGGACAGATGGTAAATTTTGGTAAATCAAGTGTGTACTATAGTGCAAATGTACCACAGAGGTTTTGCAGGATACTTACTAGAAGATTAAAGGTACCTTGGATGAATTCTAATGAAAGATACCTAGGAATTCCTATTGCTATTGGAAAGAATAAGGTTAACTGCTTCACTGGTTTAGTGGAGAGAGTGAAAAATCGTCTTTTCAACTGGAATAGTGAGTCCATGTCACAGTGCAACAAATCACTTATGATAAGGACTGTCACTAATACAATCCCAGCCTATACTATGGGTTGTTTACAAATTCCATCTGAAATTATCAAACAGATTGATACTCTGCAGCGAAAATTTTGGTGGGGTTTTCAAGAACATAATGGAATATGCATTACCTCATGGAAAAAGCTTGGTTTACACAAACATTTTGGTGGACAAGGCTTCAAGGATTTGAACCTCTTAAATCAAGCACTTCTTGTAAGGGCTATATGGAGAATGTGCATTAATTCAGAGGAGAAGTGGGTAAAAGCAATGCAAGCTAAATATTATCCTGGCCCTCATATATTGCATGCAACTCTCAAGACTAATTGCTCATGGGCTTGGAGGGGTCTTCAAAAACAAATTCCATTCATAAAGAATCACAGTAGATGGAGACTAGGAAATGGAAGGAAAATAAAGATATGGATCGATGTGTGGATTTCTGGGTTAGATCATCCTCCAATACCAAGACAAGGAAACACAGACAGTGAGCAATATATTTGGGTTCAAGAATTATTCATTCAAGGCAACAGAAAATGGAATGTGCCATTACTTCATAATTTTTTTGATAAATATGAGAATTCCTAATGCTGTAGAAGACAAACTGGTTTGGATCCTTAAAAGAAATGGGGAGTTCACATTGAAGTCTGCTTACAATAAACTTCATGATT
Source organism: Papaver armeniacum (assembly GCA_023531295.1). Lineage (NCBI taxonomy): Eukaryota > Viridiplantae > Streptophyta > Magnoliopsida > Ranunculales > Papaveraceae > Papaver > Papaver armeniacum. The sequence goes on from JAJJWW010016773.1 coordinate 118,253, forward strand.
TAAGTCTTGGCAACATACAGATATCTCAGAAAGTTGTTAATTCAAACACATGCTGGAAGCAATTTTGGAGCATAGATACATGGCCTCGAGTCAAACATTTTTGGTGGAAAGTACTCTCTGACATTCTGCCAACAAAAATATGACTTTCGCAGAATTGCAGCTATATTAATTGCTTGTGCCCATTATGCAAGCAATTTGATGAATCTCTCCTGCACGTGCTTTTCTTGTGCCCATTCTCAAGAGCTGTATGGATGCAAATACCTGGAGGTGCAGCAGTCCTAGCAACAATCCATGCTGATATAATGCTGGCTTTCGAAGATTGTATGAATCAAGCTTCACAAGCTGCTACTCATGGATTCAGCTTGAATGGTATCATGATTGTTGCTTGGACGATCTGGAATCAGAGATATGAAACAAACTTTCAGCATAAGAAGGCAGACCCCATCGCAACGGCAAAAAGAGCTCTAAGATTTGCCAGTTACATTGATAAACTCAATGACATGCAATCAGTAAACCAATATAGAGTACCCCAATCCACTAATATAACCTCTGCATGGAAACCAGCTCCTAGTCCTTTTCATACTATTAACTGTGATGCTTCATTTGATCCTAATACAGGTCTAACTGGAATTGCTCTTATTCTACGTGACTCTACAGGTAAATGGTGCGGAGGAAAATCAAAATGCTATGCAGGAGTAACTGATTCAGAGAGCGCAGAGTGTCTAGCTTTCTCAGATGCTATCAGCTGGAGCTTGGCTTTCGAGACTACGCATGTTATTTTTGAGACTGACCTCAAGAATACAGAAAGCTACATCAACAAAACATCTTCAGGGATTGCTTGGAAAAATGAAGACATCCTGCTAGATACTTTTGATAAGTTAAACACAATCCCTCATTGGATGTGTAATTTCATTCCTAGAGTATGTCATAAACTCTTTGATAAGTTAGCTAAATACGACGGGAAAACGCTATAACTCATACATGATTTGATCAACCGCCTAAGTGCGTTGAGCGTCGGTTGTTATTAGACATGGGAATTTCCCCAACTTAATTAAAATTTTTCTTAAAAAAAAAAAAAAAAAAAAAAAAAAAAAAAAAAAAAAGACAAAATACTAGTACCTTAAATATCAAATGTCATACTTTTTTATTAAATTTATTTTTATACGCAAATGTACCACGGTTAGCCAACAACACATGCCGGTTTCATACGATGACTCGGAATGTTTGTTTCGTCATCTCTGCTTACCAAACCACAACAAGCAGCCAAATAGGAGTTCAGTTTTTTGGTTAAATAGGCCTTGGATTTGAATTCCTGGGTGTAAAGGACAAGTAAAATACCCCTCCGGCTCAAATAACCTAAAATTCAAATTTTATGGTTTTATTATCCTTTATGGACATCTCGCCCAAACAAATTTATAATATTTAATCATAAGTTACATGTATGTCCCTCTTCCGTTTCTTCTAATCGATAAAAAAAAAAATCACATATCACAGTAATCTTTCTTTTCCGACGTAATAGAAATCTCAATTGCATCCACCGTCAACACCTCCACCGTATGTCACAAGCAAAGCACCACCGTCATCAGCATCATCTCCGCCACTGCCAAGACGTTACCACCACCCAAAAACAAGAATAATTTATATCGGCTTTTTCATTCATCGTTACCGAGAAATACAACTTCGACTAGTTAGGGCAATATCTACAGTGTTAACGGCGCCGGTATTTTCACCATGGAAAGAAGAAAGAGTAATGGCTATGGATCAATCATCAATGGAAGGATATAATTGATTCGATGTATCAAAAAAAAATGAATTGGGTTCAATCAAACATCATATTTGCAAATCTAAGTTTGATTTGATTGACGGCTGGGTGTTAGATATAAGCTCATCAATAAATCTCTTTCTCTTTTTTCTTGGGGTCGGTTTAGCACTTGAGATCAGGTAACAAATTAAATTACCTTTTGTTTTCAGCAAGGATGCTTGCAATTCGATGATCTATATCGATTCTATGTACATAAGAACATCTTTTTCCCATGGCATAAAAGTTGTATAGATTTTTGTCTAACTGTATTTGATCGGATTGTGTTTCATATTTATCCATCTTGGCATAATTAATTGAATGGAAATGATGGGATTCATAGTTTTGATGTAAATAACATCAAGAATTTTGATTTGTCATTTTCTTTGGAAATTTATTATCCTTTTTTCTTGATTTTCACATTTGAAAGTCATTTGGTACTGTTAGAGCCCATTTGAGTTAGATAGCAAATGGAGTTCTACTGTTTTACAAGGATCAGGTGATTACCACGAAATACTCGATATGCACCCGAGTGCACATTATATATTCTCATAAAAAAAGTAGTTTTTGGCCTAGATGCACCCGAGTGCACACTGTATTGTTTTTTAATAATTTTTATTGTTCGCATTATTTTTCTTCTTTCAACATGCTTTTGGTTGATGTTTTAGTGGTGAATGTGATGGTAATGGTGGGGGTTTTATTATCGAGATCATGAACTAGTAATTTTTGTTGTGTATCATATATTGTAGGTGATTAATAGGATGAACCTAGATTTATCTATCAAGTACATAAGATGCACCCGAGTGCATCTTATGCATATGCGTATTTCTTATAGTAAATATATGTTTTACTAGGTTGCGGTTTGGTGCATAATGCATATTCATATAAAAAATATGTTTTGGCCTAGTTGCACCTGGGTGCATAATACATATTTTTATATGAAATAAAGTTTGGCTAAGCTTCACCTGGGTGCATAATGCATATTTTTATAGGAAATAAAATTTGAGTCCAGTTTTTTCGGGTGCATAATGTATACTCGGCTTTGGTTGAACTTTTTTTTTTTTTTTTGAATTTCATATCAACAATGGATCTTGTTTTGTAGAGATTTTCGAGCCCTTTCCAAAAATATAAATTTTGTTAAAATCCGACTTATATTTCGAAAATTAAGGCATTTCTCGCGATTAATTTTAAATTTGATAGTGAAAATAAATAAGAGAGAGAAAAGATATATATGAAGAATAAAGTTTAAAGTAAGGGTATATATGACTAAATTTTCTTGTGTCTTTTTCACCCAGACCTATATTTTACAAGTCCATTACTTCCATACTTTATGAGTTTTGGATATATGACCCGTTTTCCGAGTAAAAGTTTCTCTCTTCTTTACTTTTCTTTTCACGCAATCGCAAATTCCATTTTCTTGGGTTTTCTTTTTTTTCTCCGTCTTCACTATTATTTCCACTTGTACTTGATACATTTTTCTCATGACCCCACTGTCTCTCCTACTCCCCTCACATTCTTCACTATCTCTCCCTAAAAGAGAGAATCTCATTTTCTCTCTTTTCTGATTAATTTGCTAAAGTCATTCTTTTAAACATATTTTTGGAGAGCAAACATTTGCTTCATTCTTATTTAGAATTGGTTATGCTGCCGAAAGAATCTGATCATTTTTCACTCCATTGTATCAGTTCATATTTGTTACATATTTGTGTTACAAATCCCATTTCGGATATTTGTTTCGGGTTCAAAGAAAAGTCTTTCACCCTGCAACTTTTCCAGTGGTTCTATGTTCTGAACTTGTCATTTTCCACCTTTCCATTCTCTTTTTCATTCCCATTCAGACGCTTGTACCATCTCTCATCCTTTTTGCTGCATTCACCGCGTAAAGTGTTTTTTTCCTAGAGATTCCGAACGCGTTTCGATGATGCTGTGAAAGAGTTTAAATTATTCTTCAAACAGAACATCTGTAGCTAGCTTGGATTCAAAATTTTTAGAGAGCCAGTAAACAGTGTCCGTGAGAGAGAAATTTATGAGGGTTTTCGAAACATGAACGACGATGGGCGTCAGATACAGTATCTTCAGGTAAATTTGCAAGCGGAAGTTCATCACCTGTAAACAACGAAACATCTGGTGCAATGGATCAAGAATTTGTGGAAGTAACCCTTGATTTTCAAGACGATGATACAATTGTGTTAAGAAGTGTTGAACCTGCTACCATTATTGATTTAGATCAAGAAATTGTTATTTCTGGTGGTGGTGGAAGTGAAACTTCTTTATCATCAGCGGCATCAAGATCACCAACAATAAAAAGAAGTTCATCGCATAAATTTCGTCAGTTTTCTCAAGAACTGAAAAAGGAAACAGTAGCTAAAGCTAAAGCATTTTCACAAGAGATTAAAGCCGAACTCAATAGAAGATTTTCATGGAGTCATAATCAATCATCAAAAACACTTTCTTCTTCTACAGCAGTAGCAAATAATAATAATAACAATGTAGGAACTGCTGATGCAGCTTTAGCTGCTAGAGCTCTTCGTAAACAACGTGCTCAACTCGATCGAACTCAGTCTGGCGCACATAAAGCTCTGAGAGGATTAAGATTCATTAGCAATAGTAATAGTAATAGCAGTAGCCATAGGAACAATATTAATTCTGTTGACGCTTGGAATGAAGTTCAAAGCAATTTTGATGGACTTGCAAAAGATGGATTTCTTTTTCGAGCTGATTTCGGACAATGCATAGGTTCTTTTTTTCTTCTTCTTCTCACAGTTTCTTTGAAATGATTTTTTAGGTATCTCACTTCATTTTTATTTACTGTGTTGTCGTGAAAATTAGGAATGAAAGATTCAAAGGAATTCGCATTGGAACTATTTGATGCATTGAGTAGAAGAAGAAGATTGAAGATTGATAAAATTAGTAAAGAGGAACTATATGAATTTTGGTCTCAAATTACTGATCAAAGTTTCGATTCTAGACTCCAAATCTTCTTTGACATGTAATTATTCATATATTTTTTTAATCTTCAAATTTAGTCTGTATTATCATCACATTCATTATTAAAGTTCAACTCATTTTGTTTTCATTTCAGGGTAGATAAGAACGAAGATGGTAGGATTACTGAATCTGAAGTTAAAGAGGTGCTTATTCTCTCTTTCTTTATCACCCATAGAATTTCAATGAAACACAAAATCAACCTCGATTAGTATATAAAGTACTATTTTTTGTTAATGAGGTGTTTAAAAATTTTAAAAATAAAAACAGTCTGTCGGATTCCCCGATGATACAGTGGCTATTAAATAAAAATCTACCAGTCAGTGTAATTCTTCTTGAACTGATCTCTGGTTTTTTGCTGTTCATTAATTATTTTATATTTAGGTTAATATGGAGAATTTATATTAAATGAAAAAACAAACATGCTATATTTTAGTAGTGTTTTAGTAAGTAGTGTATCAAGGATTGGTTGAACGTTATTATGTTTTAGCTAGGGCAGAAAACCACAGCCCAACTACTCCAACCTGCCGGTAATGACATTTTTTTTTGGTTCATTCATTTCTCACGCTACATCATCATCAACTGTGACTGACAAAACAAAGAAAACTAAAACAGTTAGGTGATTATCAAAATTTTGTCTTTGATCTTTTTCGTTGTATCACCAAATCTGTGATGTTTATGTTAATAATACACATCAAGTTTGAAAAACAAGACGATGTCGTTTTCAGAAGAGTAGGTGAAGGGTATAATAATCATAATCGTAAAAGATGGATGGTATTAATGGAAGAATTTAATTCGATTTGTTTTCTCGTAGATTATCATGCTGAGTGCTTCGGCGAATAAGTTGGCAAGGCTTAAAGAACAAGCCGAGGAATATGCTGCTCTCATAATGGAAGAGTTGGACCCTGAGAGGCTTGGCTACATTGAGGTTGGTACAATATTTATAAGTTTTTTTCCATTTTTGTTTCGGTCGACAGGTGGCATATGCTCCTCGCCAGTCTATTTCTTTCCGTTGTTTTCATATATGCCAGTCCATAGAAGGTTCTTAAATTTCACTTTCACTTTCGAGTAGGAGGAAAAGGAACTGTGAATAACCTTTACAGCTATTAGGCACTCATTGGCAATCGCAGAATCAAAATTTTGTATTCGCGATAGTGGTAGTAATGGGGGACCTAATGGTCCCAAATAGAGATCCCATAAGCAAGATGTGATGAAGTGAATCCTGAGCCATGAAGCTCAAAATAGAAACGGAAATCATAATCGAGCTAGGGACCGTTCTGGACTGAATAGGAATGTAGGACGTAAAAGGTTATGCCATGTGTCGATGGACAGTAATAAGTGAGCAATGGTGTCTATTCTTTGAACTTTGAAGTCTAGAACATTTTGATTCGAGTTTGAGAGCTTGTTGCATGCAGTAAATACTAAATGCCTAACCAAACTTCATGCAGATAGACGTGGTTGATGTAAAGAACAGATGTGGTAAAATTCTTCATTTTTGTTATTTTTACAAAATAAACTTAGTGATTAGGAACTTTAAAGAACTAGTAGCAACGAACTTGAACGTGACTTCTTCACGGTCACGTAGTGGTCTGTGCATCTTTATACCACGCTGATTGAAAAGTTTGGACTTTATTGATACTCTAATTCGCATCACAAAAAGAGAGAAAGGTGTTCCCTAATTTAATTCCAGTATAGGCTGCAAATTCACCAAAAAGAGAGAAAGGTGTGTGCGAGAGTGCAATTTTTGTCATTTGCTGGTTGAACGATTTGGTGGTATGAAACGAGCTGACTTTTCTTCTACACAAGCAAAGCGAAACTGTGTAAGGCCCACGTACTAGCTAGTGGCAGGTGATGCGAAATTTGTTGACTCACTTGTAACATGGGTCATCCCAAAATTCAAAGGTTACTTATAATATAGTCAAAGCCAGCAGTTTACTTGACCTTCTTCAGGGTACTCTTTTGGTGGATGGTTGACCCACGTTACATGAAAGACTATAAGTTTTGAACCAAATCCAATATAAACTTGGTCTCCATGTGCAAAGCTTATCTGGAAAGCATACAATGCGCACTCATACAACATACTATAATACCGAGTGCCGACCAGATAAAATGATTAGATATTATCATGTCCGTTAGAATTTCTAGCTTATTTTGCTGTTTGGTTTTTGCTTTAATGTTTGGTATTGATCCACTAAAAATGGTAATAATTTAGACAATCTGGATCACCCACTTTTAAAGTAAATGTTTTTGTTACAGTTATGGCAATTGGAGACATTGTTACTGCAGAAGGATACGTATCTAAATTACAGTCAAGCATTAAGTTACACAAGCCAAGCATTAAGCCAAAATCTACAAGGACTAAGAAGCAGAAGCTCCATAAGAAAAGTGAGCAGAAATATAATTTACTACTTTGAAGATAATTGGAAAAGGTTATGGGTAATGGCATTGTGGATTGGAATAATGTTAGGGTTATTCTTCTGGAAGTTCTTTCAATACAAGAATAGATACCCATTTAAGGTTATGGGTTATTGTCTTGTTACTGCTAAAGGTGCTGCTGAAACTCTCAAGTTCAATATGGCTCTCATTCTCTTACCTGTTTCTAGAAACACTATCACTTGGTTGAGGTCTACTAGACTTGCTTCTGTTATTCCTTTTGATGATAATATCAATTTTCACAAGGTACGCTTTTCTCCTATTTTTATTCATACTTCTTCTGACCATTTGTTGAGAACTTTACTGCTGTCTTTGGAACCTGAAAATGATGTGCTTAGGGTAAGTAGCGTAGTAGGCAATTCCAACACTTTTTACATTTGTGACATATTACAGGCAAATCGCGTAGACCACCTAGGTTTAATGATTTTTTTACTTTGGGTAATTTGTTTTGACATGACCTGGTGATATTGTTTACTTAAACAGCAGAAGTGGTTAAGCTAACGTTAGCTGATAGATTAACAATAGTCGAGTCAACATTTTTTTTTTGATAAGAAGACAATTTATTTATGTATTAGAGGAAGTGTGCAAAATATATTTATCTGCAACTACTACAGTCCTCCGCTCTACCAACTGAGCTAAGGTCGGTTGTATAGTCGAGTCAACAAAGAGATTCAAAATTCATATAATAAAAAAGCAATGCTAGTTTCTAAAGGGACAAAGAAAAAAAAGAAAAAAAAACACCCCAAATAATTAGATATGGATTTTCTTTTTCAATTAATGTTCTAGTTGAACCACTAATTCCCTAACCTGTAAGGTAAATACAAAAAGCTATTTACTGGTTGAAGTGTCCAAGTGTTTGAATTTTACCGATTCTTTGCATCACTATTTGACAGACAATAGCAGGAGCAATCGTAGTCGGTGTAATCCTCCACGCTGGGAATCATCTTGCCTGTGATTTCCCGCGCTTGATTAAATCCTCACATCATGCTTTTGAGCCTCTAAAACATGATTTTCCCGGCGATCACAAACCCACGTATGCCGCACTTTTACGTGGGACAGAAGGTGTCACAGGAATTCTCATGGTTATTTTCATGGTAGTGGCATTCACACTCGCAACTAGATGGTTCAGACGTAGTCTCGTAAAGTTGCCTAAACCCTTCGACAAGCTTACAGGATTCAATGCTTTTTGGTATTCTCATCATCTCTTTGTACTTGTCTACATTTTGCTCATAATCCATGGGTGCTACCTCTATCTCGTGCACCAATGGTACCAAAAAACGGTAAATTTCCACAGAAAGCCCTTTTTATTATTGTGAATATGCTTCTTTTTCTTTCTTTTTTTTGTAAATGAAGTGAAGTAGGTCTATCAGCTAATGCTGATAAAATTGCTGGATGCCTGTTTTGTCTCAGACATGGATGTATATTGCAGTTCCTGTAATCCTCTATGCATGCGAAAGAATTGTTAGATTTTTTCGGTCTGGGTTTTACTCGGTCCGCCTCAGAAAGGTAACTATTCGCCTAGTTGTTTCATTACTCTTATATAGTCTACAAATAGAGGAGTGTTAGCCTACTGAAAGGTGGTCAATTTCAAATGTGTTGCTAAGTAGCCAGTCTTGTGATGTAGCATGTACTAGTTTGCAGTGATCATGATCTATGAAGAAATGTTATGGAAGTAGTTGAATTATCTAGGATAAGATTACTCAAACATAATTGCGGTTCAACAGTTCACTCATACCAAGTTATCATCAGACTAAACCATGAGAGACCTGGAAGAACTGGAACTGGTTCCATATTTTATCAAGTCATGGTTACTAGTGAGATCCGTCTTTATCTAACGGTTCAGACCTGTTCTTGCAGTTTATCTGATTAATGTGAATTAAATTGCTAATTGCTTAATATCATGGCGCTATGACAGATACACTATATTTTTTCTACCATCCTTGTTAACTTCTTTATGCCCTTGCTCAAATTTTCAGGTTGCCATTTATCCAGGTAACGTTCTTACTCTACAGATGTCAAAGCCTCCAAACTTCAAGTACAAGAGTGGGCAGTATATGTTTGTCCAGTGTCCGGCAGTTTCACCTTTTGAATGGTAACTAAAACAAACACATCTGTACAAATTTCTCCTTGGAATGTGTCCTTTCTTTATCCATTGTAGGCTGACATATATTGACCAATTTTGATGTGCATTCTGCAGGCACCCATTTTCAATAACTTCAGCTCCTGGGGATGATTACTTAAGCATCCACATTCGACAACTTGGTGACTGGACACAGGAACTCAAAAGGGTTTTCTCAGAGGCATGCGAGCTTCCACTAGCTGGGAGAAGCGGACTTCTAAGAGCTGATGAAACAACTAAGAAGAGGTTATATGTCTATCATGATTTAGAGCTAGAGCCACATATTTTGTTTGTTTTAGAGAAAATCTGCGTATAGAAATCATCTGAACACTTATTATAAGCCCATGATTCTGATTTCAGCTTGCCGAAGCTATTAATAGACGGTCCATATGGAGCCCCTGCTCAGGACTACAAGAATTATGATGTATTGTTACTTGTCGGGCTTGGAATTGGAGCAACACCTTTCATTAGTATATTAAAAGATTTGCTCAACAACATCATCAGAATGGAGGAACTGGCTGTAAGTGAAGCTCAAACTGAATAGCAATATTGTCATCTTTCTGTTCTTAGCAAGCAAACCATGTTTTGTTCTACTTGAGAGGGCTTCTATTTTCTGAAAAGAGCAAGATGTTAATTACAAGGAATACTGATGTCTCATAATATGATGCTTTTAGGATTCAATCTCGGATATCAGTCGAACAACAGATCAGAGTGTTGGAACTTCCTCAGATTCATCTGTCAGTAAGTTCTCCCCTAAAAGAAAGAAACCTCTGAAGACAACAAATGCGTACTTCTATTGGGTAACTCGAGAACAAGGCTCTTTCGACTGGTTCAAAGGAATTATGAATGAAATTGCTGATCTTGATCATAGGGTAAAGAACAAATCGCTGACTCTGTCAATCTTCATTTCAATTTTGGTGATGTTTCTTATCCTTTAAACATTATGGCTACTTAGGGTGTCATAGAAATGCACAACTACTTAACTAGTGTGTACGAAGAAGGGGATGCACGTTCAGCTCTAATCACAATGGTTCAAGCCTTAAATCATGCAAAAAATGGGGTTGACATTGTTTCTGGAACCACGGTAAGCTGCTTAACATCTCCTTCAATATTTTTCATTCAGATTTTTGTTCCAAGGAAATTACTTCATCTCCCGAAGAACATCCATAAATGCAGTATAGGTGATCCAGTAATATAAAGGAATAATGAATTCTGACATTTTCTTTTTCAATTTTAGGTGAGAACCCATTTTGCACGGCCTAACTGGAAGAAGGTCTTTTCAAAAACGTGCTCAAAGCACCCAAATGCAAAGATTGGTAACTCATCTTTCCTCAGAACAATCAGTGAAGCTTTCTGCTGATTTTTTTATACCTAAAGAAAGTTTGAGAACGTTATTTTCCTTTACTTGCATGATCATACTTTTTTGAACAGGTGTTTTCTATTGTGGTGCACCAGTCTTAGCACAAGAGTTGGGCAAGCTCTGCCATGAATTTAACCAGAAAGGTTCAACCAAGTTCGAGTTTCACAAGGAGCATTTCTAATACCTCAACAGTATAAAGTTAAACCCCTTTCTTTCCCACCTTACAGCATTGTACCAAAATCCATAGGAAAAAAAAAAAATACTTCCAAAAATTCCTGTATACTTGTTTCTTCTGGAATAGAGAAATAAATGTGCAGGGTTATTTTTACTATAGGTTAATATAGTTAAATTTTCAACTACCAAACACAACCAAGAAAAAGGAATTGGTCGGCGAGGTAGATCAGATGAGAAGGCAAGCAGCTCCGATCACTTATGGGTGTGCCTGGAGAATTAGGATGTGAGTCGAATTCTCCAACTGATACCACAGCTCTAGCGGAAATGTCGTCGCCTGAAAATTGGACATAATGTGATCATACATTTTGATTTTGGAAACCTGGTTAATGTATATTTTTACAAGCTTACATATATCTAAAGTTTTGAACGAATCTCAACCGGGGCTTGTTGGAATGGTGTGTACGACTTTTTATCGGCTTCCAATCATTACCCCATCCAGTAAACTCTCCCGATCATTACTGATTACCCCATTTAGTAAAATCTTAAAAAATGCATACTTGCTGTGGTTCTCCTGATTTGCTTGGTAAAGCGAATGCCCAGGTTCTTTGGTCTCAACACGGAACATGGTTCGCCGTGGGAATGCCTAGGTTTTTCGGTCTCAACACAGAACATGGTTCGCCTTATCCGTACCATATATATCTTTTTTTTTTGTTTTTTAATAAACAAAGGCCTTCAAAAAGGCTAACGATCCCTCAACTGTTGGCAATAACCAAACAGGAGGCTGAGACCAGTACATAGAGGCATTGTTTGCTTTTGCCCATTGAGCTAGCTCATGAGCTGCTGAGAATTACAAATACGCGGAAAGTTGAAACAAGCCTCTAATTTAGAGGAAAAGAACTGAATGTCCTTGAATTTAAAATAGCATCCGTACGCGGGTCTCCATCAAACTGGCCAGCTGAAAATTGATCGATGAGAGTCTTCGCATCACTTTCGACAATGATATGGGTTAACTGCTGCTCCAAGATTTTCTTCAGGACTGCCCAAATAGCTCTGGCTTCAGCTTCTTCAGTAGACTTTACTTCAAAAACCAAGGAAGCACAAAAGGAGGCTTTGCTTGAGAAATCTCTCATCACATATCTTACACCATTTGCTCCAGAAATGTCATCATAGGCACCGTCAGTGTTACACTTTATCCATCCAAATGAGGAGGGCATCCATTTGTCACATAGGTTAACAGGAGTAGTATGAGAAACCGTAAAACATGGTTTCCTAGTTAGAAGCATGGCTTTAGCTCTAGCTAAGAAAACAACATGAGTTTCTTTCAAGTTTTGGAAGATGAAGTTATTCCTACTAGTCCAAAGAGACCACAAGATAGTAACAAAGAGGTATTGAGCTTCATCAGGGAGTCTAGACAAAGGATCAGTTAACCAAAACAATAACCAGTCAATGAAAGACTTATTCTGAAAGAAATGAGTATTGATGCAAAAATCAGAGAGAAACCAGACACGGCTAGCAAAGGGACAGAAGACCAAAGCATGCATTATAGATTCTTGAGGATCATTACACCTAGCACAATCAACACTATGCATAAGCATTCTGGTATGCAAAATAGTTCTGGCAGGAAGAGCATTTCTAGCAGCTTTCCATAAAAAGACTTGGATTCTGTAAGGAACCCTAATTTTCCAAATATGCATCCAAAGATTTTTACAAGGGGATGGCCTAAGACCTCTTATCCCCATGTAGGAAGATTTTGAAGAAAACTTGCCATTCTTTGAAAGATCCCAATCCCTCCTATCAGAGTGTATAACTGGCTTAAGGGAATGGTGATAATCTTCTTAACAGAAGCATCATCAAAGTGAGTGTTTAATCTAGATAAATTCCAAGTTTTGGTAAGAGGATCAACAAAATAAGAGACTTTAATATTAGGGTCTGGTGGGACTAAAGGGGTTGGTTTAGCAGAGCCCAAAGTAGGGATCCACTTGTCACACTAGGGGTCAATGAACTGACCATCCCCAACTATCCAGGAGATGAAAGGCTTAATGAGTTCTTTGATAGCATGAAAACACTTCCAAGTCCAAGGGCATTTAACAGTGCACTTGGCATTCAAGAAATCAATTCTAGGAAAGTATTTGGCTTTAAGAACAGTGGCTAGCATATAATTTGGATTTTCAAGAATTCTCCAAGCATTTCTAGCCAACATAGCTAGATTATTTAACTCAGCCTTTCTAAAACCTAGATCACCTTCAGCCTTGGGAGCACACAGAATGTCCCACCACTGGCAGTGCGGTTTCTATCTTTAGGATCCAAAGTCTCTCCCCACTAGAATTTGCAAAGATGAGAATCCATTTGTTTACAAAGGTGTTTAGGGATAAGGAAAGCTCTCATTTGAAAAAGGGGGATGGCTTGACCAATGTGCTTAATCAAAGTAGTTCTAGCAGCTTTAGACAGAAGCTTATGTAGCCAGATAGAAATTCTGGCATCCACAGCTTGGAGAATACCCATATGGGTTTGAATTTTTGAAGCTTGAAACACATTAGGAGTGCCAAGATATTTTTCTCCTAAATCCATGTTTTTAATCTCTAGAATATTATGCAATTGAGCTTTCTTATGTTTAAGAATTTTCTGCAAAAAAGAATGCCAGACTTGTCAAACTTTATTTCTTGTCTTGAAGCCAAGCAATATTTTTGAAGGTATTCTTTGATCATTTGAAAGTTTTGAACAGTAGCTTTAGAAAACAAAAGGGAATCATCAGCAAACAATAGATGTGTCATTTCTGGAGTATCCTTAAACACTTTGATACCTTCCAAAATACCTTTCTTAGAAATGCAATCAATATAAGAAGATAGAGCTTCAGAGAAGATGATATAGAGATAGGGAGATAGAGGATCCTCCTGTCTCAGACCTCTTTCAGGTTGAAAGAATCCAATAGGGCTACCATTAAGGAGGACAAAATAGGAAACTGTAGAAACACACTAATTTATGAGTTTAATCCAGTGGTTAGAAAGATCCATTCTAGTCAAGACACTTTAAAGAAAAGACCATTCTAATTTGTCATAGGCTTTTGTCATATCCAGTTTAATGGCTGCAATACCTTCAATATTGTCATTATGATTGACAACAAATATAGCCTCATTTGCTAGAAGAATATTATCAGAAATACTCCTCTTAGGAATGAAGGCACTTTACTTTTGGGAAATAATAGTATTCATGAAAGGTTTGAGCCTATTTGCAAGAGTTTTTGAAAGAATCTTATAAATGAAATTACAAAGCCCTATAGGTCTATATTGAGACACAAGTTCAACAAGAGGAACTTTGGAATGAGAGCAATATTGGTATGATTAAAAACTTTAGCAATATGCCCTGTTCTAAAGCAGGTTTGGGTCATGTCAATGACAGCCTCCTCTACGATGTCCCAGTGTTTCTGATAAAATAGACCTGTAAAACCATCGGGGCCAGTAGCCTCTTTTCCACCCATTTGAAAAACAACATTCTTTATTTCCTCAGAGGTAAGAGATAAATTTAGAAGAGAATTATCCTCAGCAGTAAATTTAATAGGAATATCAAGAAGAATTTCATCCTGAAATTGCTAAGGGTGGGAGGAATACAGGTTTTTGAAATAACTAATAAAGGAAGTTCCAATACTATCTTTATCAGTTAGAATAGTATTTGAGGAATCCTTAATCCAACTGATGGCATTTCTTTTCCTCCTAAAGAGGGTTACTGTATGGAAATAGGGTGAATTTCTGTCACCTTCCATGAGCCAAACCCCTCTAGATTTATCCTTCCAATAAAGTTCCTCAAGATTGTAGAGATATTCCAATCTAGCTTTGAGCCTAGAAGTAGTGCTAGTGTCAGTAGGATTAGAAATTTGAACCTCGGCTAATTCTTTCCTGATGGTAGATATATCCCTAAGACCTCTCTTGGTACTAAAAGGTTTGGCTTTTAGTTTGTAAAGGCGAGGAGAGCCCACAACATTAACAATCCAAGAGTTAGCAATAATATTTCAAAGAAGTAGGATCTTCAATCCACATAGCCATAAAGTGGAAAGGTCTAGGCATACAAACATCCTCATAATTGAAACCTATATGCATTGGGCAGTGATCAGAGGAGTTTCTAGGTAGATTGTTTACACAGAATTTAAAACATAAATCTTCTATCAAATTTTCTTGTTCTACCCAAAGTCAATCACTTGTACGGGCTAGATCTAGATAAAAATGATGTCAATGATGTTGTAAATTTTCTAAGGTAGCTTAAAAGCGGGAGCTTCTTCTACTGTTTTTTGTTTAGGATTTTATTCGTTCACAGTAAGGATGATGGGAATATCGTGTTATTTGTACACCGTCGTTCTCTCAAAGTGGTGAAAGTGCGGGCGATCACTAAAGGAAGTGATAGTATTTTATGATGTTTTCGAAAGTGGTACTATTTTTTGAGATGAGTCAGATGACACCGTCGTTCTGTATGTACTTTACACTTGCAAGCTATTCTTCATTGTGCACAATAATCAATATCCTCATGACACTTAAGACCCTTTTTCTTGGTTCAAACTCCATCAATTTAAAAGACAAATCAATCACAAAATAAACTAGCTAATTGGTTTTAATTTAAAAGTCAAGTGGTACTAACATAAATTAATTTTAAACTCTTTTCCCATACATCGATCAGATCTCAGACCCAATATGAGGGATGTTTTTCCCCATAATTTGATTTGCTAAAAGGATTAAAAAATAAATAAAAATAAATATATAAAGAAGAAAAAGGAAGAAAAATAACAAAGAGATATTTTTTTCTTTAATGTTTTCTCGGGATACAAATTAATCTTTGATATATCATCCGATGGATATAAGGTGCACCCTTACCAGAGCTGTTACGAGGGTGTCCTCGTCATAGCACGACTCTATAATTTATTATTGTTCTATAAAATCAACCACTGGGTCCCTTGTATATACCAACAGACTTGATCTAGAATTAGGATTATCGACTATTCGGTTCCTTGTATATACCAGTTGTGTTGATATTATATTTCAGGCCAGTATCTCAATCCATTAGGATTCATAGGATTCATCCTGGTAGTGACCTTCAGACAGACATGGGAAACACCTTTCACCTTAGTCAACATGGAAAACCATCTATCTCTATATCCATCTTCTTAATCTATTCATGTGATTTGTTTGATTCCTGATTGAAAATGCGGGGGTACAACAACCTCACCCAATATTTCGATTAGCAATCTGTATGGACTAACTCTAATATACTTTTAAGAGAATCAACTAGACAGTCAGACTCAATCTTAATAAAAAGTATATCAAGGAGTTAATATCTCTTTCTCTCGATTTGATCTATACTCAAACAAATAGAAATCTGTGAGTCTTTATTAAATACAAGAGATATAAACTTGGATGGTACCAAAGACCAATATCCAAGGATCAATCAATTTCCAATGAAAAACCGAAGGTTGGATTTCACAATTGATCAATACAATGCACAACCTGTGATATTTCAATTATATAACAATATATAATACGGAATTAGAAATAACACGACACCAGAAGTTTTTTTAACGAGGAAACCGCAAATGCAGAAAACCCCCGGGACCTAGTCCAGATTGAACATCACACTGTATTAAGCCGCTACAGACACTAGCCTACTACAAACTAACTTCGGTCTGGACTGTGGTTAAACCCTAATCAATCTCACACTGATTCAAGGTACAGTTGCGCTCCTTACGTCTCTGATCCCAGCAGGATACTACGCACTTGATTCTTTTAGCTGATCTCACCCACAACTAAGAGTTGCTACGACCCAAAGTCGAAGACTTTAATAAACAAATTTGTATCATACATAAAAGTCTATGATAATAGATAAATCTGTCTACCACAGATAAACCTATGAGTTTTGTTCCGTCTTTTGATAAATCAAGTTGAACAGGAACTAATTGATAACCTGGACTTATATTCAAGAAGAACAACCTAGTATTATCAATCACCTCACAATAATCTTAATCGTATGGTACAGAAACAAGATACTGCGGAATCACAAATGATGAGACGAATCACAAATGATGAGACGAAGGTGTTTGTGATTTCTTTTTATCTTGCCCTATCGGAGATATAATCTCAAGTCAATTATTCAATTGAACTCGTACGATAGAAAATGGCAAGATCAGATCGCTCAACTACAAGAGAAGTAGTTTCGCCTGGCTTCACAATCCCAATGAAATCTTTCAGTCGTTAACCTACAGGGTCTCGAGAAGAAACCTAAGGTTAAAGGAGAATCGACTCTAGCAAAACCAACAAGTATCACACAAGAGGTGTGGGGATTAGTTTTTCCCGGTGCTAGAGTTCCCTTATATAGTTTTCAAATCGGGGTTTGCAATCTAAGTTACCTTAGTAACAAAGCATTCAATATTCACCGTTAGATGAAAAACCTGATTAAATACAAGCTAATATCTTTCAACCGTTAGATCGAAACTTAGCTTGTCACACACAAATGAAATGTATTCATTTAGGTTTGAGTAACCATACCTAAACGCGTACACTTAGTTGGTTCACAAATAGTTAACCAATGGTTAGCCATATGACCACTTTCATATTAACCGTATTCATCTTTCTCATAACTAGTTCAAATGACTCATAAGAACTAGTTGAAGAGTTGTTCAATTGCTTAGGTCTTTATTCATAGACACAATTGAAACAAAATCGGTTTGATTCATTTGAATCAATTCATGAACAATATACCCACGGTTTGCAAAGATTGCATTCCTTATAATTTATTGTTTCAAGTTCATGAACTACCGATTTGAGAAATAACCAGCTTGGGCACGCGTACGGGTATGCGTACCTTAGCTACCGGATTTGAGTTTACAAACTCAGCAGAAATTTTTGGTTCGAAAACTTCTGTGGGTACGCGTACCTAAGGTGACTAGTTTACTAGTTTGCAAACTACAAACTCAGCAGAAATTTTCGGTTGAAAACTTCCGCCAGTACGCGTACGGGTGTGCGTACCCAACCTGTCTCCTTCACCAATACCACATGCACACATATGCACGCACTTGGTTTCCGGTACATGGATTTATACACTAATGTGCGAACACACTATATATGCTTATATCCATAGATGATAATCTCAACTCTACATTTCAATCATTGAAACATTCTTCTATAATGTTATAACAATCGTTATTCACGACTATCGTCATCAAAGCTATTTTTAAGATTGAAACGTCATCATGACTTTCGTCACGGGTAAAGATGAAATATGGTTAAAGCGAAAGCTTACCAACATATATTTCGAGAAAAAGATAGGCGAGTAAACTTGGTTCGGAATAGCAAATGTGTATGTATGAAAACTATCATACTTATACGACTATTGTCTCAAGAGTAGGAGATAGAATAGACTTTTGAGTGACAGATGAGTTCAAGTCTCCACATAACTTTTAGTCGGATGAAGTTCCATTGGTTCCTCGAGTAGTTCTTCGTCTTTGTAAGATAATCGCCATGGAGTCTGGAGCTCAACTATACTTGACTATCCTAGACCGAGACTTAGTCATAAGTAAACTAGAAATCAAGAAATATAGTTTTGATCACTAATATTGACAAACATGCTTGAGATAGCAACGCATGCGAGTTCGGCAAGAGCAATGCTCTAACAATCTCCCCATTTGTCAATTTTAGTGACAAAACTATCAATACATATGGATTACAAAATAGATATAACTTTGTAGCTTCTCGTCCACATGCTTGATCTCCTTGGTGCTTCAACATTACTTGAAAACTTCGTCTTTTCCAAGTACTCCCATGATTCCATAGATGATCAGTTCCGCATCATAGTTGTTGAAATCCCGTAGCCATAACAATGATAAAACAAAAGCTCTCGATCATTGTTATACAGTGTCATAGTATTATTACACAACATCAAAGTTCTCATATCACAACTTTTACAACAATACTATGGTGATATGTATCACTCCCCCTTAGTCAATACTTCGTCTCAACACGAAAACCACTCCCCCTTACATAATGATCCGAAAATCATATGTATTTGTAGTGTGAACTACATATTAATTCTCCCCCTTTTTGTCAATAAAATTGGTAAAGGTACGAAAACGGGATCCTAATGAAATTTCCATGGAGACATTTCAAGACCAAAGAAAAGTACATATCAACTTTGTTTAGATGCAATCATAAGCCGAAGATAAATGCATTCATCACGGAGTTTATAAAGATACAAGATAACCCCTCAAATATTCCACAGCCGCACTCCCACAAAGATTTGGCAATTAAGCGCAAGTTCAAAAGAACTCTCCCCCATTTGATGTCATTCCCGAAAGAACAACAAGAGCGACCTTACTTTTACGAGAAAAGAAGGATTTCTTTGGACACCAAAATCTCAAAATGATTTTATATCCAAAATTCTCAATTAAATTAACCACAAGAGATCCCATGATTAATTTAATCGGAATACACAACCAAAATAACCACAAACGAATCTATGATTAGTCTAGTTGGAAATGCTCACATAAGAAGGCTTACGGAGCCATACAATATATACATAAAATATGGATCAGGGAAGATCAATACCGCGGAATATACAAGGATTCATTCTATTTTCCATCACTATTTGCACAATGCCATATAATAGACATAATCCTTGTAAACAAAAGATTTTAACCTATCTTTCATCAATAAATGACATAATAGGCTTAACTTTTGTTTGTCAAAAGTTCATCGATCTTGTATCAATACATGCATATCGACATATGAAAGAGATAACTTTTGCCATCGTATGGGAAAATAATAGTTCACGGATGCAAACACACATATCCCATAATATATTGCAATATATAAATCAACAAGTTGCTGTTTTGCATCCTCAAAGTTCTTGAGAAAGTCAACAACCACTTCATCTGAAATCTCTTCAATGTCCTCAATATCTGAGTAGGAATCAGTAGATTGAGGAAAAGACCTTTCAACTTCAGCAAAGGTTCCATTCTCTTTATCGAACTCGAAATATACCGCATTATCAACGAAGTCTTGGTGTAAGTCCCAAGAGCACGAAGAAGACGCCATTGATAATAAAATGCCTAGAGTGAGATATCTTAACTCAATAGGAAGTGCATATAAATGATTTCGAACAGACTTAGGGTTTACAAGCATGGTTTGCAACCTATAGACCGTACGTATACCCATAGGAAGGAGGGTCCACAAAGACCTAACCAAAAAGGCTGTTTGTGAAGATAGTCTGCACAGTTCCATGCATCTTAGCTCTAGGGTTCAAAGAAAGGATGACGAACAAAAAGGAACAAAAGAATACGCATAAAAGAAATACTCATGTAAAAGTGTTTGACTGACAATCCATCTAAGAACGATAAGAAATTAGCTATATAATCAGAGGCACTTTGCCAAGGGTATACCTATTCAATTCTCACACAACTAGGATTTTTGTAGGTGAGATTTCAACCTTGTGATTAATTTACACAAGTATGAGCCTTAAGATCATTAAATGAACGTTGTCTTTGGTTATCCTTCTTTCTTCGATACTTTTCAGGAATACTATTATGATGTGAACAGTTGTCATAAACATTAATGTTTCCAAAAAATGACTCATAGTATCGGTCCTTACCAGAAGATTATCGGTGAGAGACGGTTGACAACCTGGTGACGATTTCTTTATAACTCTTAATTACCTCCTTTAGGTTATTTATTATATCATCATATTTGCTCTTTTTCTTTGATACTTTGTTCACATCATCAGAACTATTATCTCCTCTGTAGAAAAAGAAGGATTTCTGATATTTTCTTAGACGGTTTTTCAGATGTTTGTTATGCATCTTTGAGAGACCCATTGAACTGATTTTCCTGGTAGGATACACATGATGAGTACTGAAACCATTTGGTTTACACATACAAATGTCAGTTATACCATTGAGAATTAAGTCCAAGGTGTGTTGAAATCGAATAAGGTACTTGTTATTCAACATAAGGTTCCCTTTTTGCACAACAAGCCTTTTTGAACTGCAAAAGGGACATACTTTCTGATCGATCGAGTGATTAGAAAGTTTCGTGCTGACATCTTTGTCTGAATATTTCCTCCTCCCATGTGATGTGCAACATCCTTGAATGTAGATTCCAGGCACATCCCTTTTAATTGGAAGAGATTCCGGTTTTACTTCTGAACCAGGCGTACTTTTGGTTTTAAGAGAAGTAGATGGTATAGAGGATTTTTTGAAGCATCCTTGAATTGAGAGTTTATTCAAACGATGTTCAAATTCCAAAACATCCTTATCAAGGAGAGTCTCAAGAAGGATTTGTGAAGACAGAGCTTCTATGTTTTTGGAATTTCCGTCTCTTACTATACCAAGAAGAGCATTGACATGGTTTTTTAACCGATAAAATTTATCAGATTGGATTCTAACAAGATTTAGAATCAGTTCACTCTCTTCAGTTGTTTCCCTTTCATTAATAGAGATAGTCTTCTTTGAAGGGTAATCGGAAGGACACATGTCAGTGTCTGTCTGTCAAGTCAGAACACAAGGTTCGTCTATATTTGAGATTGAAGAAGCTTTCTCTTTCATAAATTTAGTCGAGACAGAACTTTTGTTTCTGATGATGCGTTTATCAGAGATAGTACTCTTGTCCATAGAGTCAGATCGCCACAAACACAGACTTTTGAGGTCTTAAACGTGTTTGCCTGCTCTGATACCAATTGAAAATACGGGGGGTACAACAATTTCACCCAATATTTCGATTATCAATTTGTATGGAATAACTCTAATATACTTTTAAGAGAATCAACTAGACAGTCAGACTCAATCTTAATAAAAAGTATATCAAGGAGTTAATATCTCTTTCTCTCGAATTGATCTATACTCAAACAAATAGAAATCTGTGAGTCTTAATCAAATACAAGAGATATAAACTTGGATGGTACCAAAGACAAATATTCAAGGATCAATCAATTTCCAATTAACAACCGAAGGTTGGATTTCACAATTAATCGATACAACGCACAACCTGTGATATTTCAATTATATAACAAAATATACTGCGGAATAGAAATAACACAGACACCAGAAGTTTTGTTAACAAGTGTAGATGGGGCAAAAAGATTTGCTGGTTTTTACGGAATTGAGGAGACGACCGTACGGAGGAGACTCCTTGAACCGAGCGAAATGTTCAGCCTCACACAGATGCACTGCAAGAAGGGAGTGCTTTGAATTCGAGAGATCAATCTGTAGTACTCCGGCCTAAACAAAGACAATGGCGGTTCCGAGTAAATTCGGTCACAAGAGAGGATGGGTCGAGTGCAGTAGGAGGGAAGCCGAGAAATGTGAGATCAATGGTGATCGAAGATTGTAGGTGTGTTGTGTATTCCGAAAAATAAGATAAATTCTGAATGATTGAATTTGCTCTGTTGAGAGTTGGATTGTTAATCTCGTGTTGTCGGTTTGACCTCGAGATTGTCCTTGTTTCAATCATGATTAGAGACTTATTTATATTATTGGAATTGAAAATACCATGATCTCATGAAGTGTGACGATTGATGGAATCAAAGAATGGGGAAGTGGAAATCGTGTTAAAACCGGTTGCTCAACGTGCGGAGACTTGGTTGATTTTCCATCCACTACTTTGTTAACTCCTTCAACTGATTGCACGACTTGCTCACATTCTCATCGTGTGTATTAACACATGAGACCGCCAGACCAAAACCCTAGTTAATATCCCCCATGTGACACGATTGATGTCTCGTGTGATTGTGGAATCTGCAAGGCAGACGTGTATTTAGTTAGTCAGTTTCTGACTTCATGACTTCATGGGACGATGAGTCCTTGTATTGTTGAGTCGAACGTGGTTTGGAAATGTTCTAAGACTCATGAGTTGAACATGTCTGTTGAGACAGAGATATGATGTGTGAATAAGTTAACATGATCAAATATTGCTCATTTGATGAATTGTTGAATATTGATAATTGAACCAATATTCTTTGATTTGAGCAAGTATTGCTCATCTGAGCAAATATTGCTCGTTTGATGAATTATGGTAGCATGACCAAATAAAATATTAAATCAGAATACGGGAAATTGAACCGAGTATGATAAATAAAATGTTGATCATGGGATCAACGTAAAATTATTAGGGTTTGAATCTGGAATCATTAACCTTGGACTCAAAACCCTAATTTGATCAATTGATGATTTATTGATGGTTTATTGAGAATTAACCACAGAAAAGGAGGGACCGGCTACATGGGATTATGGGTCGACCATGTAGTGCCCATATGCTCATGTGAGCAAATATCAAGATCTCCTGAAGACCAGCTAATTTATTGATGAAAGGATGATTAATTGTTGGTTTAATCATTTATTAAAATAATGATGAACCTTTGGTGATAAAACCCAATTAATTATGAAGAGATGAGGGACCGACCAAGGGGTCATGAAACTGGCCCTGGGTGTTCACGGGATTAATTTATGATCGTTCCATCAAGTTCCAAGTTGTTTGGAAGAGTTTTGGACCTAATACGTGCAATTGTGCAAATTAGGTCAAATCATGAGAATACGTGGGACCGGCTTCTTGCAAGCCAAAGAGCCAACCTTGGTCGGTCAAGGTAACATGATCACGTCACCAAAGTGTCCATATGTCAATTCTGAGAATTTTGATATTTTCTGGTGTGCATTTGAGCAATCATTTGAGAAAATATGAAGAAATCAGGGTTTTTGACGAAACCGTCAAAACTTCATGAGATGAAGGAAAAATAATAAAAAGTGAGGGAATCATGAAGTGTGGGACCGGCCATGGCCAAGGCATGGCTGTCCGGCCAAGGAGCTTGGTCCCACACGTTTTCCCCAATTTTCATGATTTTAGGGAAATATGATAAAACCAAAGAATTTGTTAAAACCAAGAAGTTTTTTGTTGAAATCAAGGAGTTTCCATGAGATGAAGGAAACAAAAATATTAATAATAATAAAATAAGGGCGTGTGGGACCGGCTTGAGCATGGTTGGCCGGCTAGGGCCCGGTCTCGTGAGTTTTCCCTTGTTTTATGTGTTATTTCATGATTTGAAGAAGTTTTCATAATTTGAAGGAACTATCGTGAAATCAAGGAATTTCATAAAATCAAGGAAATATAAAATAATAATAATAGAATAAGGGGTTTGTGGGACCAGCTAGGGCATGACCGGCCAGCTTGGGCCCGGTCCCACAAGTTTCCTTAATTTTATGTATTTTTGTGTATTTTCCCATAATTTGAAGGAATTTCATAATTTGAAGGAAACATCATGAAATCAAGGAATTTCATGGGATTAAGGAAACATGAGAAATATAATAATAATAAAATGGGGCGTGTGGGGCCAGCTAGGGCATGACCGGCCGGCTATGGCCCAGTCCCACGGGTTTCCCTAATTTTATATTATTTTTCATGGGATCAAGGAAATATCATGAGATTAGGGAAATAATAATAAAATAATGAGGAACCATGAGGTGTGGGGCCGGCCGGGATCAAGGCATGGCCGGTTGGCCAATAATCACGGCCCCACAATATTTTCCTAATTTTATATTATTTCCTCAGTGTGAAGGTAAACTATGAAACTGAGGAGTTTCCTCAAAACGAAGGATATTTGTTCAAATGAAAGGATTTTCATGAGGTCAAGGAGAATAATAAAATATGATAAAATATAGAATTTGGGCGTGGGGTGATCACGGCATGACCGGCCTGGTCGGTGATCCAGTCCCTAGCGCCTTGACTATTATTTTATTATTTTCTTTCCTATTTGCATAGGTTCATCGTCTCGTCGTATTTTGAAATACTTGTTTGTTCATTCAGGTGTTTGTTAATGCATTATTTGTCGAATATATTTACACCATTTGGTTGGGGCTTCCTCGAAGGTAACTCAGATGCCCGTGTGTTGAATATTTATTACTAACCCATGGAATTCTAGCTGGGAAGAACCATAAATTGAAGTAACGAAATATTATGAAAATATTGAATATTTTTCAGGATTTGAATCTATTGATTTTGAGAATAATTAATTAATGGCTCTATACTAGTACGATCGTCTAGGACCGTTAATTATTCAGGAATTGAGTGATATGAGCTTGTTGAAGCATCATACTTCTTTCATATAGTCAGGGAAAACATTGTTACATCCTGAAGACATTATTGCTCTATACTAGCAGGCAAGTTGTCTAGGAGCCGTCTAATCTTTCGATTCTATATAGAAGTAATTACTGAAATTGCTCAGTATTCATGAGATATGCCGTTGCCTTAGCTGAGAGACTACATATCTATATATACTCTGAGAGACAGTATTCTCAGTCAGAGATTCTCATAGCATGATCTTTCATGCTTTCGATAAGAGACATGAGCCTCGATATTCATCGATTCTTTGGATCAGGAATACATATAATTATGGGTTTACGATTTTAGCCTTTGTCTAACCATCTACATTAAGTCCCCTGCTTAGTGAGGGACAGTCATGTTCCTCAGTCAACACTGAATGGTGATTTTTCGGTCACAAACAATATAAGCAATTGAACTTAGTCATTAAATAAGACCTTACCGGATTTTTGATAGTACGAGCAAACCACGACTTGAATGAAGATTCCAGTGGCATGATAGAGCATCGTTTAATGAGCATAAATGGGTGTTGAACCGCTGACTTTGATGACGGGACCTTGGTCGTTTTAGGATTCTCGGGCCGGGCCCAATAAGGAAATCCTTGTGAGATTAGGTTTTGGGAATAAGATTTGATATAAAAGGGAATTAATCCCCTTCTTTTTTTTTTATTTCACCTTGAACGACCACCACCTTCATCAACTCATCATCTCCTTCACGTCAACAGGAAAAGAGAAAATTTTTCGGAGCGCCGCCACCGTCCGACCGGAGTAATCACCGTCCGGCCAATTTCCGGTCGGCGCCGACCAGGTACGTCCGCACATTTTTTTTTTTACAGAAGTTTGCTGAGTTCATGAGTTGTTCATGCTTTGATCATGTTGAAATTATATATATGCACGTGAGTAGGATTTTATTGAAAAACCCTTGTTTTTTGAAAACGTATGTTCGTTTGATCGTTAGTTTTTGAAAACTAATAATAATCCCTGATTTAGGAGAGATTTTTTGTTTACATATGAAGTTTTAGGTTTAGTGATAAAACTAAGTTTATGAGCTTTCATGTGAACCAAAGTTTTATCATGAAAAGGTGAATTTTCACAAAACCGAAATAAACCCTCATTTCAAAGAATGACGATGATACGAAGAAAGTTTTTTTTTTTTTTTTTTTTATATGTGAACTTGTGTCCAGTGATAAAATTTTGTTTATGAGCTTTCATGTAAATCAAAACTTTATCTTATAATGTGTGAGTTTTCACAAAATTGAAATAAACCTTCGCTTCAAAGACGTATGACAATACGAAGGAAAAGATTTTTTTTTTATAAAACCGTGATGTGTCCACAAATTTATTTTCGTGAGCCTTGCTCACGTCAAAATATATACTATATATATATACATATATATATTTTATTTACGTGATTGAATCACGTTTTTCTTATATATATATAAATGTAGATATATATTATTTTTTTTAAAGTCAGAACTTGAGTTTTGTGTAATATTACTTAGAAGTAAACAATTATTCATGATGAAATAATGTTTTAGTTTTCATAATTCCATAGTGAATGTTCACATAGTAGAAATATTCATGATTTTATGAAAAATCTGAGTTTCGTTCGTTTTTTTTTTTTTGTAGATTTGAAGAAACGAGCAAGTTTTGAAGTGTTAACTCTTGCATTACAATTACCATCGCTAGTAGAATCGTAAGGTAAGAGTTGAGAATTACCATTTTTGCCAATAGACCTGTTTGCATGTTGGTAATCTCTTACGCTTCTGATTCCAGAAAATGTCCGACAGCGATTACGATTATTGGTATTCCTCTTCTTCTTCTAGCTCTTCTGATGAGGATCCCAAGGATCATGTAACGAAATCGAAAGCTAGGGCTACTCAGATTGAGGGAGCGAAGCCTAGCGTACCCTTGAATGAACGAACTCAGGAAAAGAAAAAGCTGAGGATGATGAAAAAGAGGCTCGTCAGCGTGAAAAGGATCGAATCCGGCGCAAGATACAAAAGACTGAAGAAAAACGTCAGTTCTTGGACGGGAGGCCTTCTGACTCTGATGTTGATGCTTCTGAAGAAGAGGATACATGGGAGGTACCAGAGCGCAAGATTAAGCCTGATTGACACGAACGAGAGTTCCGGGGGACCATGAAGCAAATTTAAGGCGAAATTGAAGCGGAAAAGGACTCGGACTCAGATGATGATCCTGAAGCTTATCCGAATTCTATCGTTGCTGATTCTGACGAAGAAGATTATAGTGATAACAATTCTGATGACTCAGATAATGATAACGAGTCTGACAATTCAGATGAGTCCGACGAGTATCTTTATTTCCATCTTCTTTTCCTTTTTTAAACATTTGAATGTTCCTTAGGCTTCGTAATAGAAATTTATTCGATGATTTGAATGACTTTTGCTTCAAATTTCTGAATAAATACTTTACTAATGATGATTCCTTCTGATCGAATAAAATGAACCAATGTCCATGCACTTAAATCCATCATAATCTCTTTCGATGACCTTCGTCTTATAAGAAGTAGCATAGCACGGTTAAGAGACACATGACACGTACAAAGCCGCGTAGCTTTTCTTTGAATATGTTATTGTCAGTCCCCAGTGCGTTATTTTCCTCCGCGTTTTCAGTATCAACCTTTGAAACTCAGGGTTTCAGTGAAACTCGTAACTGAATTGACTATTCGCAGAAGATAAACCTCCGCCGTGCCTAATATATATCTTCAAGACTTTGAGTCTATATCTACGCAAATATTTCTTCCATTCCTGAGTCAGTTTCATCGTGCAGAGAATTTTTGATCATACCTTGTTGTTGTTATGTCAAGCAGTAGTATTTCTTCTCAAAATGATCCTCAGTCGAAGCGTGAAATAGCAGCGTCCATCTTAGTAAGTTGTATCTCTTTTTCATATTTGTCTGATCAAGATTATTGATCATAAGAAAACGATTTGCAGGATAATCAGAGGAATGCTTCTTCTCATATTTCGAGGCCCAAGCGAAATGTTAGAGCTCCTGTTCGGTATAGGTCGGCTCATGTTGAGGCTGGATCATCTGTAAGTAATCTTATAACTCTTAAGATTCCACTGTGCTCTATTTTGGTGAAATTAAATACTCCTTCGTTTCGTCGCAGGCGGATGTTCGTGTTGTTGTCGATGCCAGACGAAGAAGGAGCGGAAAGTCTGTGACTGTAGTGGAGGTTGAAGATAACAACGACTGGGTCGGTGAAGATTCTTTAGAATTCGTGGAGATAGGAGACAGTGCTCATGCTCGTGAATATCCCACACCTGGACTCTCATTTGAATCCCCTTTGATCAATACTTTCCCGGACAATGAAGTGGTTGGCGGATTCGTCATTCCCAAATGTCACGCGCCTCTTTATACTAAGATCTGGAAGAAATATGGCCACATTTCCACTACAGAAGTATGGAAAGGCTTTCTTCCAACCCTTTTAACCACGGTAGCTGGGCTGTTGCCGGTCATTGAGGAAATGAACCAGATGCATTTGCGAGATGTCAAGAACCACGAGCTGCATAAATGGGATGAGATGATCTCAAACTGTGAGATATTGCGATTTAATGTGAGCTGGCCGTTGTCGACTTGAGATAATCAAGATCCATAAGGCGGCGGAGGCTGCTGATGCAATTTCCATGACCACTGCTTTATTGGAGGAGGAGAAGATACTGGCTCTGGAATCAGCCAGGGTCGAGAAGGCAGTTGAGGGTTTGAAGACAAAGACCAGGATCTTTCAAAAGAAACTTGACAACGTTTCTTATATGGATTATCCACTGCTGGATGGTTTGCTCTGAGTGAGCATTTATAATGGTTGTTTTTTGAATATGTTTAAGTTTCTGGTTAGGTAGAATAATTGATCATGTTATAAGGAAATTTTGTTCATTCATGAAATGTTTAATGAACAAAGGAGCATTTTGCACGCTCTTTCGAGGAACATAAATTACATTCTGAAAAATGCTTTAAAATGATGAGATGGTGAAAAGGTAATTGTTTTCCATGGATCAGACGTAATATGCTTTGAGCCATTTACCATTGATCATATTTCCTTCCACTCCTCCATCAATCTTTAAGATTTTGTAGTATCCGCTGAATACTGCTTTGATAACTACATATGGTCCTTCCTATTTCAGAGAGAACTTGTGAGCGGACATGTCTTGTTGAATATTCTTTGCAGTATTTAATACCAGATCTCCTACTTGAAATGTTCGAGGTCTTACCATTTTGTTGTAGGCTCTAGCGATTCTTTGTTTGTAGGCTTCTACATATTTTTCCACCTTAGCCCGCTTCGACTCGAGCATGTATAGTTCAGAACTCTTGAGTTGGACACTTCGGCTTTATCCCATCGTATTCCACTGGATGTTGCAATCCGTGCTGAAGGAATTTTGATTTCCGTCGGCAGTATGGCGTCGGCCCCATAGACAAGAGAATATGGTGAAGTCCCGATCGAACTCCTTGGCGCGGTTCGATAAGCCCATAAAGCCATAGGTAACTGTTCATGCCAGGTTCGAGGATTATCATGGACTGTTCGGCTGAGAATCCGGATCAAAGTTTTGTTGGTACTCTCTGCTTGTCCGTTTCCTTGGGGATAATATGACGTAGAGAAAACTTGTTTGATGCCGGATTCTCGAGCAATTCTGTCACGTGCTTATTGGCAAAAGGAGTCCCATTATCAGTGACGATGTGTTTGGGAACGTCGAATCTGCATATTATGTATTCCTTGATGAAGGCTGTAATTGTGACTCCAGTGGTGCTTCGAAGAGGAATAGATTCAACCCATTTGGTAAAATACTCGGTTGCAGTGATGATGTATTCATGCTGCTTCGAAGATGCTGGATTGATTTTCCCAATGATATCCAGTCCCCAGCTATAGAAAGGCCATGGACTATTCACAGAATTCAATGGAAGACAGGGAGTGTGAATGAGGTTACCATGGACCTGGCATTGATGACACCTTTGAACGTGTGCAGCTTTATCGTCTTCCATGGTTGGCCGATAATATTTCTCATGAATCTGGAGAAATAATTTCCTTTTTCCTTGATGTTCTCCATCATGCATCTCTTTTAAAATCGTTGGGATTTCTTGCTCGGCTAAGCATCTTAGCAAGTTTCCACCAAAGCTTCTGCGGTATAAGATTCCATCAAGAAAGACAAATCTCTTAGCCCTTTGAATGAGTTTGATGGTTTCTTTCTTTTCTGACGGTAATTCATTGTCCCGGAGATATTTGATATAAGGTTCCCTCCAGTCCCCAGTGTGATGGGCTGTCAGAGCTTCTAAGTGATGAGGAGGCGTCTGACAATTGGGACATGACTTTTGCAGAATTCTTGATTGAGCTTCCATGGAAGGCCAATAGTATCCCATTCTTTGAAGCTTTCTGTAGAGTGTTACCACCAGTGTCTGTCCGCATGTTTCTTCATGTATGCGCTTGAGCTGTTCGTCCGCTTCGTCATTTCCAAGGCATCGTGATAATGACCCATCGGAGTTTCGATAGTATAACGCTCCATGAAGTAATAAATAATTCTTCAATTCCTTGAGACTGACTTTCCCTTCTGAAAGAGAACTGCTCAATTCGTGAATAATAGGTGCCCGCCAATCATCTGCTTGAATATCTTCGACTTGAGCGAGCCATGTGGATGAAACAGCACGTCTCTGTACAGTGATTGTTTTCTCTGCTCCTTCAAATTGCGGCTTCGAAGCGAGAGTTGTCAGGAAGTCAGCATGCCTATTGTTGGATCGTCCAGTATGGACAATCGTTGCATCAGCGAAGTAGGTTAAAAGCCGTTGAGCTTCAGTCCTGAATGGAGCAAGTGTGATTTCTTTAAGGGAGTAGGTTCCATTCAGTTGATTGATCAGTAGTTTTGAATCCCCCCTTATATCGAGGTGCGTTGCCCCTGCTTGCATAGCCAGAGACAATCCCAGTAAGAAGGCTTCATATTCCGTTGAATTGCTGGTGCAGTGAAAATCCAGCTTGAATGAATGCGAGAAAACCTCGCCAGATGAGATGGAGAGACTAGTACTATGACTTGCTCCTCCGGTGTCATTGCTAGGGGTGGCGGAACCGTCGAAGTATAAAAGCCACGTCTCTTCTTTGATAACTAAGATGTCGGAAACTCACTGTGTACATCTTCATGTAACATTGTTGCATCTTCCCCCGGAAAAGTAGCGAGCAAGTCTCTCTCTACGCTTGGCCTTTAATTGCTTTAGGCGGTGTACATGCTATGTCAAATTCGGACATCACGAAGTAACCACTTTGCTGGTCTTCCTATCAAGGCTGGATTTGATAGTAGGAACTTTATAGGGTCAGCTTTGGAAACGAGCACAACTCGTTGGATAGCAAATAGTGCTCGGACTTCGAATTGCATGTACTAACGCCGGACACGCTCTTTCGGCCTTTGGGTATCCCCGAGTTGAGCATCTCGCATGGTACGACCGAAGTAGTAGATTGGTCGTTCGATGCCTTAAATCGTCTTCTTGAGCAAGGAGTGCTCCGATAGCAACATCACTAGAAGCCGTGTAAAGTATCGGTGGTCGTCCTTGCTTTGGCGATTTCATGATAGCGGTGATAGCAAGATCATGTTGTATTCTCTGGAATGCTTCTTGATGTACTGTGAGTCCATGTAAAGCTAGCTCCTTTCTTCAATAGAGGGGTGAATGAAGCAATAAGTTGAGCTAATCCCGGGGATGAAACGTCGAATATAATTTACCTTGCCCATGAAACTTTGGAGTTCTTTCACGGTGCGTGGAGGAGGCATGGTGGTAATAGCTTCCGTTTTGTCTGGATCGACTTTGATTCCTTCTGCTGTGACCAGGAATCCTAAAAACTTTCCAGAAGAGACACCAAAGGCGCACTTCAGAGGGTTCATCTTTAGTTTGTATTCTCGATATCCGTCAAAGACTTGTCTTAGAACTTGAAAGTGATATGCTCGAGTCTTCGACTTCACCACTACGTCATCAACATAGTCTTCCACTTGCTTGTGCATCATATCATGGAATATGGCAGTCATGGCTCGTTGATAGGTAGCACCGGCATTCTTTAATCCGAAGGGCATCACGGTGTAGTGGAAATTCCCAATAGGAGTACGAAATGCGGTTTTGTTGGCATCATGTTCATACATTTTGATCTGGTTGTATCCACTATAGCCATCCATGAATGAGAACATACCGTGACCGCTGGTTGCGTCTACGAGCATATCGATGTTGGGTAGAGGAAAGTCATCTTTCAGACAACATTTATTTAGATTCCTGAAATCAACACAGCATCTGATTTGGCCATTTTTATTTTTGACAGGAACGATGTTCGCCAGCCATGTTGGGTGTTGAATAGGTTTGATGAACCGTGCTGCTAGTAGTTTCTGAATCTCGACCTTGATTTGCTCTTCGACTTCGTGTCTGAACTGCCTTGGCGGTTGTTTGACAGCTTTGGAGCCAGGTGTGATGTGCAGATGATGAGTAACCAATTTATCATCCAGACCGAGGCATTTCTTCGTACGTCAGCGAAGACATCTTGATACTCTTTCGGTAGTGCTATTAATTCCGTCCGCTCCTCCGGTGTGATCTTGAGCTGATTAGAATTGGCCTTGGATCATCCTCTGTTCCGATGTTGATTGTTTCGAGATCATCAGTAGTGGAGTCAGTGTCGTCTTGTAGTTGTCGAGGAGCATCCTGAACTTTTTCTTCGAGTGATGATTCACTCTGACATGATTCCTTGGGGCGGGGAGACTCTTCGTTGTTCTCCCCTGCTAATTGCTAATCTTTACGTCGGTAAATGATTCTCCCATCCGCATCGCGAATGACGATGAAATTGGATCCCTGAGTTGAAATCTGATCCTTGCGGCGCTTAATTGGTGTAGCAGATGACTTAGCCGACTTGATGTCTGAAGATGATAGCTTGTCTGTAACCTTTTAGATGGACTCCCAATTTGGGAGTGGAGCGCTGTAAATCTTGTTTGGAGGTTCGGGGATGTTCTTCTGAGACTCAAGGTATTCAGCGTCATAGACCGGGGCCTAAGGAGATGATGAAGTCGCAATACGAACAATTTTGTTATTGATTAGAGTTTTCATGCATTGATGGTATGTTGAAGGAACCACCTTGTTGTCATGGAGCCACGGTCGTCCGAGTATCATGTGATAGTCAGGTTCTTGTTCGATCACATGGAATTTGGCTTTTGATTGAATATGCCCCACCTTCAGATCTATGTACGCATATCCATACGTATGGATCTGGATTCCTTCAAAACCCGTCATCAAGATGGGATGACGAACGATCTTGTTTTGTGGGAACTTGGTTGCCTTGAGAGTCTTCATAGTGACAATATTTGTAGAAGCGCCTGTATCAACGAGAGCTTTCTTGAATTCAGAGTCCTTGATAAAACCGGTTACGTATAGGGCTCGGTTGTGTCCTTCGTCTGCCATGCGGTCCTCTTCTCCAAATGTGATGTTGTGTATCAAATGCTCAGACATCATGAACGTCTCTTCTGTTAGAGATAAGGAAGTTAATGGTACCTCAGATGATATCTGGTTGAGTGCGACGAACGTGTCTATTCGCTGCTTCCTGGAAAAGTGTAGGAGTTCACACAAGTTTTCAACTAACTGTGTAATCTCCTGGTCCACCGACTTCTCATAAGTAGTGAAACTGTTGCTTTGAGGGTCACCGTGGGGCGAGTCAGTCCCCGGTGCTGGGACTTCTGGAGCGGAGATTCTGCCTAACTCGGAGGTCAGTTTGATGAGAAAATCGAGTACGTGATTCATTGTATCTTTCATCAGATCCATGTTCCTGGTGTGGATATCTAAGACTCGTGCCAACTCAGTTAGAGTTGGGACTTCTCTGTTTTCCCTGCTGTCGGATGTAGCGTTAGAAGGAGGAATATCGCCGTTTGAAAGATTCTGTATTGGGTTTGGAGTAGTTGAATTAGCCCTAAGACCAACCATCCTGTGAAAGTTTGAGGCTGCAACCGAGAGAATGATCTCCCACTGTGGTCGCCAATCTGTAGATGGGGCAAAACGATTTGCTAGTTTTTACGAAATTGAGGAGACGACCGTACAGAGGAGACTCCTTGAACCGAGCGAAATGTTCAGCCTCACACAGATGCACTGCAAGAAGGGAGTGCTTTGAATTCGAGAGATCAATTTGTAGTACTCCGGTCTAAGCCAAGACAATGGCCGTTCCAGAGTAAATTCGGTCACAAGAGAGGATGGGTCGGTCTGTAGGAGGGAAGCTGAGAAATGTGTGAGATCAATGGTGATCGAAGATTGTAGGTGTGTTGTGTATTCTGAAAATAAGATAAATTATGAATAATTAAATTTGCTCTGTTGAGAGTTGGATTGTTAATCTCGTGTTGTCAGTTTGACCTGAGATTGTCTTTGTTTCAATCATGATTCAGAGACTTATTTATATTGTTGGAATTGAAAACACCATGATCTCATGAAGTGTGACAGTTGATGGAATCAAAGAATGGGGAAGTGGAAACCGTGTTAAAACCAGTTGCTCAACGTGCGGAGACTTGGTTGATTTTCCATCCACTACTTTGTTAACTCCTTCAACTGATTGAACGACTTGCTCACATTCTCATCGTGTGTATGAACACACATGCCGTAGACCGCCAGACCAAAACCCTAGTTAATATCCCCCATGTGACACGATTGATGTCTCGTGTGATTGTGGAATCTGCAAGGCAGACGTGTATTTAGTTAGTCAGTTGCTGACTTCATGACTTCATGGGACGATGAGTCCTTGTATTGTTGAGTCGAACGTGGTTTGGAAATGTTCCGAGACTCATGAGTTGAACATGTCTGTTGAGACAGAGATATGATGTGTGAATAAGTTAACGTGAGCAAATATTGCTCATTTGATGAATTGTTGAATATTGATAATTGAACCAATATTCTTTGATTTGAGCAAGTATTGCTCATCTGAGCAAATATTGCTCATCTGATGAATTATGGTAGCATGACCAAATAAAATATTAAATCAGAATACGGGCAATTGAACCGAGTATGATAAATAAAATGTTGATCACTGGATCAACATAAAGTTATTAGCGTTTGAATCTGGAATCATTAACCTTGGACTCAAAACCCTAATTTGATCAACTGATGATTTGTTGATGGTTTATTGAGAATTAACCACAGAAAAGGAGGGACCGTCTACATGGGATTATGGGT
Source organism: Papaver armeniacum (assembly GCA_023531295.1). Taxonomy (NCBI): domain Eukaryota; kingdom Viridiplantae; phylum Streptophyta; class Magnoliopsida; order Ranunculales; family Papaveraceae; genus Papaver; species Papaver armeniacum. The sequence continues at coordinate 153,405 of JAJJWW010016773.1, forward strand.
CGACCATGTAGTGCCCAGATGCTCACGCGAGCAAATATCAAGATCTCCTGAAGACCAGTTAATTTGTTGATGAAAGGATGATTAAATGCTGGTTTAACCATTTATTAAAATAATACTGAACCTTAGGTGATAAAACCCAATTAATTATGAAGAGATGAGGGACCGACCAAGGGGTCATGAAACCGGCCCTGGGTGTTCACGGGATCAATTGATGATCGTTCCATCATGTTCCAAGTTGTTTGGAAGAGTTTTGGACCTAATACGTGCAATTGTGCAAATTAGGTCAAATCATGAGAATACTGGGACCGGATTCTTGCAGGACAAAGAGCCAACCTTGGTCGGTCAAGGTAACATGCTCACATCACCAAGGTGTCCGTATGTCAATTCTGAGAATTTTGATATTTTCTGGTGTGCATTTGAGCAATCATTTGAGAAAATATGAAGAAATCAGGGTTTTTGACGAAACCGTCAAAACTTCATGAGATGAAGGAAAAATAATAAAAAGTGAGCGAATCATGAAGTGTGGGACCGGCCATGGCCAAGGCATGGCTGGACGGCCAAGGAGCTTGGTCCCACACGTTTTTCCCAATTTTCATAATAGTTTCATGATTTTAGGGAAATATGATAAAACCAAGGAATTTGTTAAAACCAAGGAGTTTTTTGTTGAAATCAAGGAGTTTCCATGAGATGAAGGAAACAAAAATATTAATAATAATAAAATAAGGGCGTGTGGGACCGGCTTGAGCATGGTTGGCCGGCTAGGGCCCGCTCTCGTGAGTTTTCCCTTGTTTTATGTGTTATTTCATGATTTGAAGAAGTTTTCATAATTTGAAAGAATTTTCATAATTTGAAGGAAATATCATGAAATCAAGGAATTTCATAAAATCAAGGAAATATAATATAATAATAATAGAATAAGGGGTTTGTGGGACCAGCTAGGGCATGACCGGACAGCTTGGGCCCGGTCCCACAAGTTTCCTTAATTTTATGTATTTTTGTGTATTTTCCCATAATTTGAAGGAAACATCATGAAATCAAGGAATTTCATGGGATTAAGGAAACATGAGAAATATAATAATAATAAAATGGGCGTGTGGGTCCATCTAGGGCATGTGGGATGGCTATGGGCCCGATCCCACGGGTTTCCCTAATTTTATATTATTTTTCATGGGATCAAGGAAATATCATGAGATTAGGAAATAATAATAAAATAATGAGGAACCATGAGGTGTGGGCCGGCGGGATCAAGGCATGGCGGTTGGCCAATAATCACGGCCCCATAATATTTTCCCTAATTTATATTATTTCCTCAGTGTGAAGGAAAACTATGAAACTGAGGAGTTTCCTCAAAACGAAGGATATTTGTTCAAATGAAAGGATTTTCATGAGGTCAAGGAGAATAATAAAATATGATAAAATATAGAATTTGGGCGTGGGACTGATCACGGCATGACTGACCGGTCGGTGATCCAGTCCCCTAGCTACTTGACTATTATTTTATTATTTTCTTTCCTATTTGCATAGGTTCATCGTCTCGTCGTATTTTGAAATACTTGTTTGTTCATTCAGGTGTTTGTTAATGCATTATTTGTCGAATAAATTTACACCATTTGGTTGGGGCTTACTCGAAGGTAACTCAGATGCCCGTGAGTTGAATATTTATTACTAACCCATGGAATTCTGCTGGGAAGAACCATAAATTGAAGTAACGAAATATTATGAAAATATTGAATATTTTCGAGGATTTGAATCTATTGATTTTGAGAATAATTATTTAATGGCTCTATACTAGTACGATCGTCTAGGAGCGTTAATTATTCAGGAATTGAGTGATATGAGCTTGTTGAAGCGTCATACTTCTTTCATATAGTCAGGGAAAATATTGTTACATACTGAAGACGTTATTGCTCTATAGTAGCAGGCAAGATGTCTAGGAGCCGTCTAATCTTTCGATTCTATATAGAAGTAATTACTGAAATTGCTCAGTATTCATGAGATATGACGTTGCCTCAGCTGAGAGACTACATATCTATATATACTCTGAGTGATAGTATTCTCATCCAGAGATTCTCATAGCATGATCTCTCATGCTTTCGATAAGAGACATGAGCCTCGATATGCATCTGATTGCTGGATCAGGAATACATATAATTATGGGTTTACGATTTTAGCCTTTGTCGAAAATCCACCATCTACAACAAGGAAACCGCAAATGCAGAAAAACCCCGGGACCTAGTCCAATTGAGCACCACACTGTATTAAGCCGCTACAGACACTAACCTCCTACAAACTTCGGTCTGGACTGTAGTCGAACCCTAATCAATCTCACACTGATTCAAGGTACAGTTGCGCTCCTTACGTCTCGATCCCGCAAGATACTACGCACTTGATTCCCTTAGCTGATCTCACCCACAAATAAGAGTTGCTACGACCCAAAGTTGAAGACTTTAATAAACAAATTTTTACCACACAGAAAAGTCTATGATAATAGATAAATCTGTCTCCCACAGATAAACCTATGAGTTTTGTTCCGTCTTTTTATAAATCAAGGTGAACATGAACTAATTGATAACCCAGACTTATATTCCCGAAGAACAGCCAAGTATTATCAATCACCTCACAATAATCTTAATCGTATGGTAGCGAAACAAGATATTGCGGAATCACAAACGATGAGACGAAGATGTTTGTGATTTCTCTTTATCTTGCCCTATCAGAGATATAATCTCAAGTCAATTATCCAATTGAACTCGTACGATATAAAATGGCAGGATCAGATCGCTCAACTACAAGAGAAGTAGTTTCGACTGGCTTCACAATCCTAATGAAGTCTTTCAGTCGTTAACCTACAGGGTCTCGAGAAGAAACCTAAGGTTAAAGGAGAATCGACTCTAGCAAAACCAACTAGTATCACACGGGAGGTGTGGGGATTAGTTTTTCTAGTTGCTAGAGTTCCCATTATATAGTTTTCAAATCATGGTTTGCAATCTAAGTTACCTTGGTAACAAAGCATTCAATATTCACCGTTAGATGAAAAACCTGATTAGATACAAGCTAATATCTTTCAACCGTTAGATCAAAACTTAGCTTGTCACACACAAATGAAATGTATTCATTTAGGTTTGAGTAACTGTACCTAAACGTGTACACTTAGTTGGTTCACAAATAGTTAACCAATGGTTAGCCATATGAGCACTTTCATATTAACCGTATTCATCTTTCTCATAACTAGTTCAAATGACTCATAAGAACTAGTTTAAGAGTTGTTAAATTGCTTAGGTCTTTATCAATTCATGAACAATATACCCACGGTTTGCAAAGATTGCATTCCTTATAATTTATTGTTTTAAGTTCATGAACTACCGATTTGAGAAATAACCAGCTTGGGTACGCGTACGGGTATGCGTACCTTAGCTACCGGATTTGAGTTTATAAACTCAACAGAAATTTTCGGTTCAAAAACTTCCGTGGGTACGCGTACCTAAGGTGACTGGTTTACTAGTTTGCAAACTACAAACTCAGCAGAAATTTTCGGTTGAAAACTTTCGCCAGTACGCGTACCCAACCTGTCTCCTTCACCAATACCACATGCACACACTTGGTTTCCGGTACATGGATTTATACACTAATGTGAGAACACACTATATATGCTTATATCCATAGATGGTAATCTCAACTCTACATTTCAATCATTGAAACATTCTTCTATAATGTTATAACAATCGTTATTCACGACTATCGTCATCAAAGCTATTTTCAAGATTGAAACGTCATCATGACTTTCGTCACGGGTAAAGATGAAATGTGGTTAAAGAGAAAGCTTACCAACACATATTTCGAGAAAAAGATAGGCGAGTAAACTTGGTTCGGAATAGAAAATGTGTATGTATGAAAACTATCATACTTATACGACTATTGTCTCAAGAGTAGGAGATAGAATAGACTTTTGAGTGACAGATGAGTTCAAGTCTCCACATAACTTTTAGTCGGATGAAGTTCCACTGGTTCCTCGAGTAGTTCTTCGTCTTTGTAAGATAATCGCCATGGAGTCTGGAGCTCAACTATACTTGACTATCATAGACCGAGACTTATTCATAAGTAAACAAGAAATCAGGACATATAGTTTTGATCACTAATATTGACAAACATGCTTGAGATAGCAACGCATGCGAGTTCGACCGAGCAATACTCTAACACTGATATTGATGTCCATTGTGCAACTATCTGAGTAGATCTCTGCAAACTCGTGTACAACAATTGAACTCGCATCAGGGTACTTCCTCCTGTAGTCAATGAGAGTATGCCAACTAAGGAGATTGTTTAGTTTCGTTCAAAGATTCTTCACGGGTAGCTAGGATTTGGATTAACGTTTTCTGGGTACACCTCTTGTAAACCCTCACGAGACTAAACCTCACGAGACTAAAACTCGTCCGATAGGGACACCTATCGGTTCAAAGGCTTGTTGCACATGCTAAGTGCAATCGCGATGCCCGCAACAATAAGTTAGGATTTTTATTTTTTGTTTAGATAAGTTTTTCGGTTTAGTTTTGCTCGAGACTAGCAAAATATAGGTTTGGGGATATTTGATAAGCGCTTATATACATTTTTTACCATCTTATTTATATTTTTTAGTGCTTGTATGTATACTAATATTATTACTTTTATTTCTTTTATAGGTTTTATCGCTCAAAACCCAAGTACGAATAAATACTGCTGTTAAAGGGTGAAAACGGTTTCTGTTGATTTCGGTAATTTCGCGTGAGTGGGTGAGAAACGAGTCTAAACCCTAAAAAAATGTACTGCAAGGGAGTACTTTAGATTCGAGAGATCAATCTGTACACATCCGGCCTAAACCAAGAAATGGGCGTTCCAGTCTTGCTTCGGTCACAAAGTGAAGGAGAAGGGTTGGTTTTAGGGAGGGAAGCGAAAAGAGTGTTTAGACCAGAATAGTTGATTCTGGAAGAGTAGTTGTTTGACTTGTATCAGAAAGTGAAAGCTAATAGATGGGAAAGCTAGCAAGTGATTTCTGAGTGTTGTATGCTCCTGACCCAAAACTTGTCGTTTGGTGGAAATAGGTAAGACCTATTTATACAAGTCGTAACAAAACGTACTCTGGCCTCGTAAGAAATGGGAACGGTTGAGTAAAGTGTAATGAGGTGGTAACGGGTAACGCATGGAATTGATGTTCCATAATGAAAGAAACGTTTCACCATTACTCCTTGTATTTACTAACCGACTCATTCTTATGACACTTTCTTGTAACGGGCGTAGTGTACGCGACATGCTTTGTAAACCGCCAAACCAATACCCTAATGAGCATCCCCCAGTTTGTGACATGTGTTGATTCTCGAGTGTTTTCGTGGAAAACGTGTAGCATGTTGCTGTTGCTTGGCAAGTTGAGCTTGGGAGACTTGTCGGCTCGGTGGTGACCCTCGACGATCGAGATTTTGCATCTTGAGAGGAAGGGTAGCCGTTGATTGTTGCAACCCTTCGTTTTGGCAGCCAGCGTCGTGCATGGCTTTGGCATGTGTTAGGCGCGGCCAAAATTAGGGTTTAGTACAAACCGTGATGTTTGGCTTTGGGCCGCAAGTTGCCATGCGTTAGGTGGCGAACTTGTGTGGCTGAGATTTACATCTCAGATGGAAGGGCAGCCGTTGATTATTGCAACCCTTCGTTTGGCAGCCAGCGGCATGACCGCTCTGGTTTTGGCATGCTCGTGCATGTTTTAGGCGCGGCCAAAATTTAGGGTTTGGTATAAACCGTGTAGTGTTGGCATTGGGCCAGAAGTTTCCACGAGTTGGGTGGCCAACTTGGACGGCTGAGATTTGCATCTCAGGAGAAATGGCAGTCGTTGATCGTGGCTACCTTCCGTTTGTAGCCTGACAACTTTGTCTAAATTAGGGTCTGGCATGTTGAAATCCTAATTAGCGCCCTTTACTAGAATCGCTGTAGAATTCTCGTACGAACTCGGATTTTGACGGTCCGCCCCTCCATTCGATCGGAAAAGAATTTCCTATCTTTCTACGAAAGTATATTTAGGTTTTGAGCTCGTTCGGAAGGTGAAAACATCCCGACCGTAAAACTCAGGAAGAATTCAGGAGGGACGTTGCGGGCCCGAGGTGGCATAGCCGCGCCTGTGTCATGGCGGCATGGATGGCATGGATTTTTGGTATGCGCGTGCGGCATGTTGGCGCGGTTTTGGGAAGCTAGCGTATTTTGGGAAGCTAGCGTGTTTTGGAAGCTAGCCTCTTTTGAGACCGTGGCAGGTTTGGGGCAACCTGATTGGTCAATGAAAGTAGGGGACCAGCAAGCTTTGGCATAGTTTAGGCGCGGCCAAAATTAGGGTTTGGTACAAACCGTGATGTTTGTCCTAGGGCTAGAAGTTGCCATGCATTAGGTGGCGAACTTGGACGGCTGAGATCTGCATCTCAGATGGAAGGGTAGTCGTTGATCGTTGCAACCCTCCGTTTGGCAGCCATCGACATGTGGTAGGGCCGGCATAGCTTTGGCATGGAGATGTGGCTGGCATGGTTTTCCATTGGCACGGTGGTGCGGCTGGCATGGTCGGCATGCCTTGGCGCGGAGACGTGGCTGGCATGGTTTGCCATTAGCACGGTGGTGCGGCTGGCATGGTCGGCATGCCTTGGCGCGGAGACGTGGCTGGCATGATTTGCCATTGGCACGGTGGTGCGGCTGGCATGGTTGGCATGCCTTGGCGCGGAGACGTGGCTGGCATGGTTTGCCATTGGCACGGTAGTGAGAGAATTAGGGTTTGGTATATACGAAGATGTTGTCGGTCAATACTAAGGGTTCTGCTGTGGAACATGACACATGTATATAAAAAAAGGTACCCTGGAAATTCTTATGTAGGCATGCTGATTGATTCAATAAATGCGCCAGTGGTCATAGTGACGTCATGTCAGATGTACGTTTTACGATTTTAACCCTAAGCTAAAAACCACCATCAACAACTGCTAAACGGGATATACTGCTAATAACGGAAGTTACCTCCTCACTTTCACCGCTAACTCATGGATTTGTTACCTGGTATCGCCAAGAAATTGAAGTGAGAACAAACTATCTTTTTGATAATTCTTGTCGACATTTCTTAAACGGAAATATCTTATGCATGAGTTAATTTTAAACCTTTGCGACAAATACAAGTGACTTACCTACAAAATATTCCCGAATCCTTAACAATTTCATAATCTTAAATACATCTTTTATTATTTTGCTTTTCCAGTTTCGTTATTTTAGTTACTAATCCATAAAATTCTGAAATATTGAATTTGATTAGTTATTCTTGATATTAGTAGTAGTAGTATTTTCACACTCCTTGTGGGTTCGACCTGTACTTGCCATTGTGTACTAGCTAGTTAGACATTGTGCATTTACTGTATATTTATTGTAGGTTTCTGAGCCTACCATTCATCAACAAAGTATGTAAAGACTGAACAATTCTATTTACTTGCAAGCTTTACCATTCTATCTATATGAGACTATGTCGTATGATTTCTAGTAGATTTATTACAAATAAGAAATTTCAATTCAAGCTTGTCTTGTTAAACATCTCAAAATATGATTCAAGCAATGGATGTTCATTGGTCCTTTGGAGACTAAGTTTGAAATAATGTACTGTTCAAGAACTAATGTTTTGGATCATTTGAAAATTGCCCAAGCAATGATATTTATATCTATGGCAAACAGGAAGGTTTCAAAAATCAATGAGAGAAATTCAGAATCACTGTAATTTAGACTCAAGGTGGGTTGGCGAACTATCTCGCAAATCTTAGACATCCGAGTTTCTGGAATACACGAAGGTTGGCGAACCAGTCCGCAAACCTTACAGTTCATAAAGGGATACTTCACCAACCCGGTTCACGAACCGTGGTGATATAAAATTGGTGAAAGGCTAACGGTTGGCGAACCTAGTTCACGAACCGTAGCGCTCTGAGTTCATGAGTCATTAACGGTTGGCGAACCCGGTTCACAAACTGTAGCACCCATACTCATGAAATAGCGGATGCTTAAAGACTTATTTTTTAAATATTGTTTAACATTGCTATGACTCTCATAAACACCTCTAAGACATATATGATCAATAAAACACTTTGTTTATGTTTATCATGATTAAAATTTTAAGTGTTTAAATGAATACAATATTCCTTATAAGTTCGAAAGACATATTTTCCAAGAACGATCATTATACACGGCTTATGTACCCGGACCATGTGTATATTCTTCTATATGATTTGAACAAAAACTTCTCACATGCTTACTCGAAACCATAATTAGAGTTTCACCTAAACAAAGAAAGTGTTTGCTTGAATCTCAAATATCGTAGCTTGAATTCTAAACAACCCTCAGTCTTGAACATCTATAAATAAAGAGGCTCATTCAACTGGAAAATTTAATCCTTGACACTTTTGTCCTAGTTGATTTCTAGAGTCTTCTTCTATTGATCTAGGTTTCCTATAAGAAACATAATTAGGTCTACGAATCAAAGACTTCACTTGGGGATTGTGAAGCGGGTCGGACTATCTTTACCTTGATAGTTTGTTTATCCTTATCTTGCTTTTATGTTATCGTGGTTCTCGTAATCTCTTTAAGGCAAGATAGATAGAAACTACAAAGTTCTCTTCGTCTCAGACTTTGTGATTCCTCAAGATAGATATCTGAAAATCATTCTTATCGATCAGTTCAAGATTGTTCTTGAGAGGTGGTTAAGAATCCATGCTTCTCAGCAAACTGAGTGTAAGTTTTTCGGATTTGTGAGGTTTGCTAGCTTTGTCTATTGCAAACAGAAGTAGATTGGTATCAAAAGTCTTTACTTAGGTTGAAGCAACTCTTAGGTTGTAAAGGACATCAACTAAGAGAATCAGTTGCATAGAGCCTTGCGAGGTTCAAGAGACGTAAGGAGCGCAATCAGAATCGAATTGCTTGGAGGGTGGATTCGGTATCAACTACATTCCGATCAAGTCCGATAGTAAGCTAGCTAGTGTTTGTAGCATCTTAATACAGTTCGTTGTTCAAATCTGGACGAGGTCCCGGGGTTTTTATGCTATTGCGGTTTCTGGTGTCTTGTGTTTTTCCTTTTCCACATTATATTGTTTATCTTTATAATAATATTTACACAAGTAGTACGTATTCAATTATAGTAGATATGTCTGTATTTTTTAAGATCAATTACGACACTCGTTTCTTGCAGAATTCGTATCTTGAAAGATATATAACAAGTTTCATACTTGACAGAATGCAGATCTGAATATATTGGATATAATTTGGTTTTGGATATTGGTTTTTGAGATCGTTCAAGTACTCTTCTTAACAATCAGCTTCACTGACTTCATTGTCTAGACTTTCTGATTGAGAAGAGGTAGAGATATAAACTCTATATACACATTATCAAGGATCATTAAGTTGGTCTACTTGCAATTGTATTGGGTTTTCTCCATACAGGTTGCCGAACGAAAAAGTTGGGGGTGTACTTGGTACCCTTTCCTTTTCACTTAATATGATATATAAATTTGTGGCCAGGTTTATTTGGTCTAAACAATTTGTACGCTCAAATGATATTTCTAAATTTCCTACGCAAAGTATGAAAAATTGGATATGCCCTGCTTCGAATAACTTCAAAATCAACTGTGATGCTTCTTGGATTTCAGAAAAAACTAATGCAAGGTTTGATTTTATTTTCTTAAATCTGGACATGCACCTTCAAAGGAGCAGGCTTTGGGATCTGAGAACTACATCGGCCAGTAGTAGCTTTTTTTTGGCGGGCAGTGATTTGGGCCAAAGAAAAAAATATATCAGAACTACATCAGCAGAAGTAGTATTTTTCATCTCCTAAATGGTAATCTTTAAACACGTAAAATGAAAACCCGAAAAAAATATTTAAAAAATATCAATAACTAAGGAGAAAACGTTATTTACTTTCATAACTTGGTAATTATCTTAAAGCAGCGTTTATATTCTCCGCACTTGGATTGTATTTACGTTCGAAATGACACTTGAACAATGTTAATTAATTTCAAAATGACAGCCATTTTTCATTCGTCCTTTTCACAAATTTGATTATACCATATCGACTTTTCCCCATTGGATATATTGTCGTTGTTTTTTTGCAGGGACTTTTCATTTTGGCGGATTGCCTTGTGGTCGAGAAGGTTGGTGTTTTTCCTTCCCAATTAGATTCAGGCTGTTCATTAAGCATGTGTTCTTCACCACGTTTCTGAGATACATTTGGAGAGACTTTTGTGGATTCGGAAATTTTGGAGAAGCAATGTTTAATTCGGTGGATATGGAACTGTATCTCCGGGAATTTTGGAGATGCATCGTTTAATTCGGTGGTCATGGAATTGTATCCACGGGATTTGGAAGGAAGTATACTTATTACGCCTACTTGGGTTTGCTATCATCCCGCATTTTGATTCGGGAAAAGAGGAATTGCAGCTCATCATTTCATTCTACTTCCAAGCGTCTTATGGAGCGGTTTCTATGGGATTTCGTTCTATTAGAGCAAGTCTTATGGTGGAATCCAACCTATTCCAAGTGTGGAAAATTCATGGAATGTCAAGTCTAATGGCTTCCAAGTTGGTGTTTTCCACACAAAATCCAAGCAAGGTTCCACGGTTTGGTGGAATGGCCCGTGGAATCCATCAAAAACGCTAATAACAATAGCGCTGAACGCCAATAAGAATGGCGCGGTAGAGGACAAGAAACGCTAATAAGAATAGCGTGAAACGCTATTAAGATTGGAGCTTAGCTCCATTAAGATTGGCGTTTTTTTTTTATCCGTAGATTTAAACTGAGTTGTTGAGAATCTAACGGCTAAGAAAAAAACACTAATAAGATTGGAGCTTAGCTCCATTAAGATTGGCGTTTTTTTTTTTTTATCCGTAGATTTAAACTGAGTTGTTGAGAATCTAACGCTAAGAAAAAAACGCTAATAAGATTGGAGCTTAACTCCATTAAGATTGGCGTTTTTTTAGCGCTATTAAGAATGGAGCTTAGCTCCATTAAGATTAGCGTTTCTACAATTCCACCATTAGACTTGCGCTTCCATCCACAGTTCCAAGTGCTGAGGTGGCGTGGAAGATGGAAGATGGATGGATTCCACCATAAGACTTGCTCTTATGAGCCTTCTTCGACCTCTTCATTTTGGTACTCATGCTGACAATGGAAGGATAATTTCAGTTAAATTTTTTTGGTATTACAAAGCAGTACTTGTGACTCCCCTTCAAGCATGCTTCAACATCATCAGCTTTTTCGTCATCGTTATCTTGAAGGATTTCATATTTATCTTGAAAACCGATCATCTACATAGCTTGCAGCAATCACAACAAATCTTTCAACAACACTCTCATCAGCAACATCATTTTTCAGATCCCATGGATTAGAACTGACTTCAGCAATACCTAGTAAAAGAAGCTTAAACGATGTGTTTTTGGGCCGGCAAACTGTACTCCAGTTCTGTTCCCTTTTATTAGACAACTTACTCAAGTTATTTTTTAGTGTACTGTCCAGTAATTTATTTTATAGTTATAGTTTTAATAGTGTTTGTAATAACCTAATTAGCTTTATCACTTCTTCCTTCAAGGGCAGAGAGTAATTCTTCTTCAAGACTCAATCAAACCTAAGACTCTTCGAAGTTATGGATCAAGCCGGGAGACAAAGGAGCATACACATATCATTCGGGCAGGTAACAGAAGCATCAAGATACCTTGGCATGACCGGCAACTTCAATCAATTGCATCGGGCAACTCTACCTCCACGAAGTTACTATGGACATTGTTGTGTCCGTAAAAAATACAGCTTTTCTTGTGGAAAGCACTGACCGAGGGCCTTTCGACCTTCGACACCAACATCCGCCACCGATACAATTTTGATCTGAAGATTGCTATTATGCCTCAATATCATGTTACCGTAAATACTCGGCTTACCAATATGAATGTACTTGATGAATCTTGGGGTATTATATACCCTCATGTAAAAGTCCTTCAGTAGTATAAATTTCATGCTTCGAAAAAAAAAAACCATGTACATATCGACAACAATGCTAAGTTATCAACCACTGGAACAACTCATTTAAAGTTAAAAGTTAATAACCATAACACAACCATAGTATATAGAATTTTTTTATAAATGCATTAATATGTCTGGAGCATAGATTTAAATTACCTTTATTTAATATGTGATATCGTATTTTTCTCTTCCCGTTTAGAATCAATTATGTTTACTCTAATTTAGGTTAGTAATAATTTTTAGAGGTTAGTTATAATTTTTAGATAACTGAAAAGATTTGTTTTGATTTGAGAGGGTAATTTGGGAGTGTAGGATCTTAACTTGAATTAGTTAGAAACTCCTAAAAACGGAACAACAAATGTCGGCTTCTAATTGGTCCCCATGCCCCCTTCGAGTTTCGCCCCCATCAAAGATTTATCCCTCAATCACCTGGCTGTGCAAACCCATCTTTGAGGAAGCACGTATCTTGACAAACCAACTAATCTTTTTTTTTTTTTTTTTTTTTTCTTCTTCTTCTTCTGTGGACAAAAATGCAACTAGAGCAGCAGACTTACTAGATAAGGAGGGAAGAAAATCAAATAACATTAGTTTTTGGGAAGACTCATCTCCACCTTTTTTAATTCCTAGAATAATGTTGGACTCTGTCAAAGCTAGTAATGTAACTATTCAAAACTATGATGTAATTATTTTACGTGAAGTTAATCTTACAGATTCAGTCATCACGAGGAACACCTTCGCGGTGATTGTCTCAATTGAGACCTAATCAGAAGATTTGGGGATCCTCTTTTCCTTGTGTATCTCCTTATTTCGAGAGAAAAAAACAACTCAATTATTTATTTATTTACAAGGGTTTCAAATCCATCTCACAATTAATTTGCGTAAAACCTAATAATTACATGACTTTTCATGCTTTGGATCAGCAAGTTGAGATACAACACCATTCTTGACAAATGGTGAACCATGGTCCCAAGTCTCCAACCAATGTAGTTAATTGTGGATTTCAGTTGACCGAGACACTGGGACAACTTTATCTCGGGGAGATTCTCGGTGAAATGTAGGAGTAACTACCAAAAATTCGTTTCGAATTTTATACATATAGTATGCATTATTCAAACGTTCACGTATAATTGTGTGCAAATACAACCAATTTATTAAATTAGAAACAAGTCATCGTTCAAAATAATACTTCCTCTGTTTTTGGAAAAAAGAGATACTTTCAGTTTTTCATATTAACCTAAAAATAGGTCAAATTGAAAAAGTGAAAGTATCTCTTATCCAGAAACGGAGGGAGTAGAAAACTCTAGATCCATACAAATTTCAAAAACTTCAACCAAGTTTTAAACGAGTCACCCTATAATTGAACCAAAAATTCCGGCCAATTTCTGCCAAAATCCGTCTAAAGGAATCAAGCATTCTGTTATCTTGAGAGCCGAAACCGGAATTTCCGCGAGATCTCGCCATCTCGTACGAGATTGAATACATTGCTCGCAACCGACATATTTATAAGATGGTTTAATATTTACCGCATGACCAATAACCATTGATAATGTGGACAATTGGAGGCTGAGACTGATCACAAACTAGTATTTATCATACTGTAATAGATCAATATTATTTTTGTTTCTCAAGAAATAGGTCTTTGTTGTAGGGCTTGTAGCCCATGGATGTGCGGCCCAATATAGTATCTAGGGTTTACTTCCTACATGTATATATATGTATAGGATATTTTTCTATGTAAACGAGTGATGCTAATCAATAGAAACTCTTGCCTCTTTGTCTTCCCTACATTTCTACTACAAAGCGTTATCATGCCCGATGCTATACCGCAGAGCGATTTGATTTTTTTTTTCTAAATGGATGATAAATACAAGTTGTTGGAATCAAAAATTGGTGTTTGGATTTACATCAAGGAAATTGTGGAATCAATCTTTAAGCTAAGTATTTATGTTCCTTTTGATTTGATTTGATTTAATGGAGGAGAAATCTGATTTGTTTGATATTAATTTAATTTTATTGGGGGAACGAAAATTTGTCCCAGATCTTGATTTTAATCTAGTAGAATTTTAATCCCGATAGAAATCACGATTTTGATTTGCACTGATTTTGATTTTGAAATCACAAATATATCCATATTAGACTCTCGATTCGTGATGTGATTACATATTATAATAATAATATAATTTATTTTTATTGTTGTATATGCATGTCGGTGATTGTTCATCTCCGTGGGAGATACTGTTCGTGAAAATAAAGAACGAAAATTGGTCTTTTAGTCATGAAAACGAAAAGGAACAGAAGAGGAGAAAGATGATTGAGACCGGAGAAAGATTTGGAGAAAACCTGTCCGTTCATGTCCCGAGGAGAAGGAAAGTTGTCCTTTTCCGATCCATCAACCCAACCCGGTCCTGTTTCGATCCATCAACCTGACCCGGTCATGTTCCAGCCGAGCCAGTCCTGTTCCGATCTGGTTCTGCTCCGTTCAGGTTATCCTGTCCCGTTCCAAAATTAGTTTCGGGGTGTGCGCGGTTAATGTTGTTCTGGTTTTGGCAATGTATGGTGGGAACCAAATTTTGAGGTATGTAACTATAACGCGAGTTTTTGTATGCTAGGCTTATTTACTCGCTAGGATTATTTATTTATTTTTTAGAATATGCCTAGTTTTGTCTTAAGATAAGTCAACAGCATATAAACGGTCAATTTAAATTATTTTATTGATCTCAATCATTAAGAATTTTGGTCTTAATGCTATTTGTTCTCTTGAATATGATATTGGATATAGTTGAATGACGTATTTTGTTTAATTGGTTGTACCAACTCAATTCCAATGTATTCATTGGGGCTTAGAAGTACTTGAACATCATTATTGGATGCTTGATATTTTCCCAATTTTTTTTTGAATGTTCCGTGGAATGTATCCACTTACTCGACTATTAATCTGTCAATAGTTTCAATACATACGTTCAAATAAAATCACATGTATTCTAATTTTTGTTGAAGAATTCACAAAAGATGATATGAGTCATAAAATTTTCATTTCTCTACTTCATCCATAATACTAACGAACCGGTATATATTGAAGTATGACAACAAGAGAAATATCTTTAGTAATATATATTCAACCTAAAGTAAGTGGTTGACATGCGTAGTGAGATTCTCTTGGCCTATTGAGATAAAGAAATTTCTCAATTAAGCTAAATGTAGCAAAATTGAAAATGGAAAGAACCCCAAAGTAATGATGGTTAGACGTACCGACTCATATAAAGCGTGTGAAAAGGGACATATATATCATGAAAAAAAAATACATAATTATTTTTCTTTTCCCCCAGCAGTAATGACACCAAAGTATGGGTATCAATTGAACATGGGATCAGCTAAAATGTAATTCTAGCTCCCATCATGAATAAAAGAGTTGGAAATGCACCTTGGTCATAGGTGTTGGTATATACAATATAATGTGTATGTGTATCATAGTAACAACCAATTTTCACATCAACTTTAATGGTAACAAGAACTTTGCCTGTCCAATGGACTACCTTATCGAGCGCAGCACTGCTCATTTTTTTTTCTTCAAGATAGAACAAAGATGTCGCAAAATCTCTAAATGTACCAAGAGATAATCACACCTTGTTTAACTTCCCAAGTAACCCGTGCAAATGGATATCATGTGGAACATCAAAATGATGAGAATGTAATTGATTGCATCTTTTATAGCCTCTAATTTATTTGGAAGGAAATATATTTTAGAGAAACTAATGAGTCAATCTAGTGCAATGTAATTCACTATAGTATTTGGATTATTGAATCATATTGACTCCGACGATGAAATGTTGAAACCCGACTCATCTGAGCTTTGGGTATAACCATAAAGAAACTTTGGTTGTGACATGATGATTGTTTTGAAAGAACTTATACAAATATCACTTTATTTGAGTGAACGAAAATGGGAAAAAGATTGACAGAATGCAAACTGACGACATATCTCTCAATAAGTGTTTTCTAAATTACTAGATGCACAACCCCCTTCCCATTATGATTTTAGGTAAGAAAGCATATCACTCATTTTTTACAAAGTCTTGAAGAAAACAGGATCGAGACCATCCTAAGATGCAAATGGTAAAAATTCCATATTACAAAGAAAACAAGGTGAACTTTAGAAAAATATTCTTGCAGAATGCGGACCATTAAAGTGACTGATGGATCTGGTGAATATTTTGACATTTTGGACTAGTTATAGTTCCCAAGAAATTTGCGTTTGAAAACTCCTAGCACATATTACACAATGAAAAGTGCAAAGGCTAACCACCATTGTTAATGCTAGAGAATTTACATCAAAAGGACTTGATGAATATTGCATGTTTAATAGGATCAATGCAGAGCATCTTATACCCAATGGTCTCGCAGAGGCTACCATCAAAGGTTACAGATGGTGCCTAAGGAATAGGTTATGCGTACCAACCTATCTTTTATTGCTTTGGGGATATGCAATATTACACGCATCTTACTTAATTTGTTTTTATAACCCAATATTAGTCAACCTTTTCTCGTGCCCAGTTGGTAACTCGGATTTAAGCCGACATTCGTGTTTTTACGCATTTTTGGTTGCACTATATATGTGCCATTACGAGTCCACATCGTACTATGATGGGTCACGAAAATGATTAAGTAATTTTGTTGGATATTTACTCCCAACAATTATCCGCATTTTAAAACCTTTGGCAGGAGATCTCTTACCGATATATTTGCGGGTTGTCATTTTAATGAGACAGTCTTCCCGTCGTTAGGGGGAGATAAGAAAAAGTATTTTCTAAGGAACGACAGGAATTGTCGTGATGTGTTCCCACTGTGTCTCATATTGATTCTTGTACTCCGCAAATGTAAATGTGAAGTGACAAAGAATAATCGATTTTCAGAATGTACACTGATGTCGCTAAAGTGATGAGATAACACATATATACCAGCTGTAAACTTACCTGCAAGGTTACAAATCCTCAATAAGGGATATACACCATAGACTAAGGTGTTGCAACCACACTTAGTGGAAGTGTGGTTAAGGCCGTGGCTCCATAAAGGAAGATGAAGAGACCACCAGGTTCGATCAATGCTCACCTAGAAAGGAAGTAGGTGAGTAAGGCACAACTTATTTATATCATCAGAAATCATCTCATAATATTGTCTCTGAATATGTCCATGAATCAAATGGGAGGACGCTCCAAAGTTTTAAATGATTCTAGAGAACAATGAAATCCTGACGGATTATGAGAATGCACATGAGTCAATGGAAGGATCATGCGTGCACAATGATGATATAATCCATAACTAGTTGCTCCAGAAGTAGAGCACAATGAGATCGAACCATTCTTTATTTTGATTAATTTCAAATAAATAGCATATTTGGCCTACACAATCCAGGCAGAACTTAGTTCTTTGGCAAATATACGGGTATTTGGTGTGGTAGTGCTAACCAAACCAAGTGTAAAACCTATTGGACATACATAATTAATTTGTCATAAAGCATAATAAGAAGAAAGTAGTCTTAAAGTACAAAGACTCGCCTTGTGCGCGAGGTTTCTCACAAAGCCCGGAATTGTTCTCTTGTAATGAACGTTATAGAGTTCCGCTACTTAGTTAGCTTGGTAATTTCAAAATGACTTGAAATGCAGCATATGTATGTGGTTGTTACGCATCTCTAAAAGCATCAAGAGATAGAAGATATTTACAAAAGTACTTGATAGACTTTTGTTTCCCAAATCAAATGACTCTAAACCACAGAGTACGTTTATAGTTAGATAGAACGCTCACTTATAGATTCAAGCAATCAAAGCGGATGTGGTATACCCGTCTAAGTGGCTATTTGATTTGGAGGGGATAGACAAGTAAGTTATTTTTCCTTGCGTATGTGTTCATAAGAAAGTTCCTGATTTGGAATTGTAGCTATTTATGTTGATGTTACAGACATGATATGTACTCTTGATGTAATAAGAGACCTTAAAAGCTATTTGAAATCCGAATTTAAGATGAAAAAATCTGGGGAAAGCTGGATCGAATACTGAGTTTTTGGTATATTACTCCACCAGGTTTTATTTGTCTAAAGTTGTCGTGCAATTTAACAAAGACATGCATCCCGATAGCACTCCCATGATTAGTCGAGGTTCAAATGTAAGTATGTGACCATTTCGTCTAAAGGAAGATGACGAAGATGTGTTGGGAGATGAAATTCCCTTATCTAAGTACAATAGACACATTGTTGTACTTAGTATAATAATGTACTCGATTAAATTTTACATCCTCAGGGAACTTGTTAGCTAAATATAGCTCCGCGCCAACGCAACGTCATTGGAATGGTATAGTGAATGTAATCATGTACTTAAAAGTAACCATTGACGTAAAATTGTTTTATCCCTGCAAAGACATAAAAAGGAATGCTAATAAAAGTGCAATCCAAAAGTTGTTGATTATGAAGGAATAATAATCTCTTCTCAAACGAAAGTAATCAGGGGAAGATACGGTAGGCTATTTTCCAGTTCATTACCGATATTCAATTTCGAAAAGTACATGACTAAAGTAACAGTCTAGAACAACTCTGAAAGTAATCAGGGGGAGATGCCGACATCAGTGGGAGGATCCAAGGATATGATGTCGACATATTTTACTTTAAAATTGAAGATGTTTTGTACTCTTTTTCCCTTAGATCGAGAATAGTTTTTCCCAAAGGGTTTTGTTACTCGACAAGGTTTTTAGCGAGACAACACTAAAAGCATCAAGTATGTTGAACGTTGAAGAAATAAAGATCGCGTGGATATTAACGAAAATATCTGAATCAAAGAAATGAAATGCGATAATCTGTTAAGCAACGTAACTTCCAGAATCAACAACATGGTCTTATAAACATTCAAGTCACAAAAGTAAAGTGTGATAAACTCCTTTTGAATGAAAATTGTCTGACATCAGGGGGAGAATTTAATGGTGTGTTGAACTATTTTCCTTCACCGAGGTTACTTTTTCCCACAGGGTTTTGATACTCGGCAAGGTTTTTAATGAGACAACAACAAACACCGGGAAAGGCTATTATCTTTCCCACGAGGATTTTCTGCCTTAAGAGTTGTGAAACAACTAGTCAACTTCAACGGAGCAAAGTGATCATCTGCAACGGATCACCTTTACTTGCATCTGTCACATTGTACTCTTTTTCCTTCGTCAAGGTTTTATCCCATTAGGGTTTTCCTTGTCAAGGTTTTAATGAGGCAACATATTCGAGTCCAACTATGTTCTAAGTTTGCTTAATATTGTACTATTTTTCTTTAGTTCGAGTGTTTTGTCCCTCCGGGGTTTCCCTGGCGAAGTTTTAACGAGGCAATCAACTTAGACTCATCGATCTGTGAAGATCGTATTGCATGTGATGAACTACATGTAAGGTAAGAAACAACATGTGAAGAGGTGTACCAAGGTTTTATCCCACTAGGTTTTTCCTTGTCAAAGTTTTAGTAAGGCAATTTATTTCGGCACAAGTCATCAAGGAGAGAACGACATTTGAAACACTATACGTGAAGCACTACAAACAGAGTTCTACTGGACCGCACAAGGAGAAGTGTTGTAGGGCTTGTAGCCCATGGATGTGCGGCCCAATATAGTATCTAGGGTTTACTTCCTACATGTATATATATAGGATATTGTTCTATGTAAACGAGTGATGCTAATCAATAGAAACTCTTGCCTCTTTGTCTTCCCTACATTTCCACTACAAAAGTCTTTTATTTTTTCTATTTAGGCTATCCATTTTTTATGTGACGGAAGGAGTCTAAGAATTACGGAAAGGAAACGACTCGAAACCGTAAGGAGCCGTGCAATCTAACTTTTCTCTGTAACTAATCATGCATGTTATCGTCGATTATACGAGGGTCTGATCAACTCTGTCGGGTAATATAAAACAAAAACAGTAGGATTTAAGAAAAGGGTAAGAAAAGAAAAAACCTTACCGACAGACACGGCATGTAAGATTGTTACGAAAACCTTCATAGTTCAAAGGATAATCATAGACATGTGTGACAAGAGTTATGCAACAAAGTCTTTGGGTTCCTTGATTGTGAACTATTAGCATTACTATGACCATGGTGTATGACACTAGCACTACTACATCCAATCAACATCAAACAGAATATCTAGGCAAGAACAAGAAAGATATGCCACATAGTCAAACCAAAAAGATTTAGCTTTTTGAATGGATCACGAGCAGCAGCCATGGAGAAAAAGAAGATCTTGATAGTCGATACAACCAATCTTACGCCCATTTTGAATTCTGGCAGCGAGGTTCTCCCGTCTTCTTCTCCCAGTGTTTTGAAAGCTAAAGTAAATTCAATGCACAAGACGCGAAAACGTGAAGAATCTTGCTAACTCCTGAATTCTCTTTTTACCCAATAATAAATAAATTATCAACAAAGCTTTAGGAGTTTCTAGTTACATGGATAACATTGAATAACTAGGCTTACTGTCGATAACTACTTTCCACTTTCTAGACGCTTTACAAAGTTTTGTTTTTCTTATATCAAGAAGATATGTAAATATCTAGTTATTATAATAGCAACAAATAAACCAGGCAGCATTTCCCCTGTGAATGGTGCTAGATGCACCGAATTATGTAATCATGCACATTCTTAATTACATTGATAGTTATCTTTGTTCTGTGATTAGCATTGATAATTACGTTTTAGTGGGACGAACGAGAATTAGGGTCTATACTAGGGGCGTAAATAATACCTGAAAATACTCGGCCTGCATGTACCCGAATGAGCCCAAAGCCTGTTGCAGCCCATCACGGGCCGCCTGGCCTGGCCTGATTAGTTTAAATGGGCGGGCTCGGGTTTCTCTAAAATTTAATAGCCTGG
The DNA here is from genome assembly GCA_023531295.1 of Papaver armeniacum. NCBI lineage: Eukaryota > Viridiplantae > Streptophyta > Magnoliopsida > Ranunculales > Papaveraceae > Papaver > Papaver armeniacum. The sequence goes on from JAJJWW010016773.1 coordinate 174,308, forward strand.
CCTGGTACCTGCCCGAACAGCCCGGCCTGGTATCCGTTTTAATTTTTTAAGGGTTTTTGTTCTAATGTCAGAGCAATTGTCATGTGTTTTGGTTATATTTTGTATTAAAATTCTTATTTTCATTTCTATTTTACATTTAGAAGAATAATTGTTTAAGATTATTTTAACCTATAGTTCATTTAATATCCAAATTATAAATAGAAGTTAAATCAGTTATTACAAAATTTTGAAAACTCAAAAAACCCGAAGCCTGTTTGGTCTGCCTGGCCTGGCTTGCTTATAGAATGGGATTTGGGCAAGTTTTGGGCCTCAAAATAAGTGCTTCTACCTGGCCTGCCCGGCCTGACGAGCTTTTTGGGTAGCTGGTTATGAGGCCTGTAGTAAAAAACGGGTCGGGCTGCCCGGCCTGGCCCAATTTACACCCCTAGTCTATACGCCGTAATCGTGAACGCAAATATAAGTAATAGCCGTTTTCTCTTTTTGTTCCTTTTATTACTACTCCCTCCATTTTTAAAAGATAATAACAATCCTAAACTTGCATAGAGTCTCCCGTAATTTGTCCAAAAATACCCCAACGACATTCTTCGCAGCCCTTCTAATATCGTATGGGTGTTGGGCAAGATGTTTTTTCAAAAACCTAGGGTTTGGCTGGTTTAGCTCCGTTTTTTTCTCCCACCTTTGTTCTTTCACGTTCTCTCTTCCTCAACGATTTCACGTCAATCCATGGCGCAAAATCAACCAGTTCCACATGATCTTAATGATCAATCCCGTGTTTTTGCTAGAACAAATCAGTTTAGGAATAGAAATCGTTCTAAATCAAGGACGAGGCAAGTTTATGTGCCAAAAACAGGAAACCCTAATACGCCCGAGCTAGGAAACTCTAATAATGGCGTTAGCAATCCGCGAACTGATTCAGGCAATCGTTCGTATGCAAATATAGTAAAGAAGCGCACCCATGTGATGTTAAGTATTGATGCGGATTCTCTATCACATCCTCCAGATCGATCCTCAACAGGTGAGATTGTGATTAAAATTCCAAAGGATGTGATTACTAGGTCCAAAGAAGTCTGGAAATTCAGTCTTGTTGGTCGTTTTGATTTTAAAACTCTAGGTTTGAAGTTTGATGAAGTTAAGCAAATTTTATGCAATTAATGGAAGTTAACAGGTCAGGTTCAATTTATTCCTTGGGTTAAAGGATATTTTGTTATTAAATTTTTTAATGAATCTGATCGGAAGCGAATTAGCTATGAAGGGCCGTGGAAGATTAAAGAACAACAATTAAAGGTATTGCCATGGACGCCAATGTTTAATCCAGAGTTGGAGACGGTGAAGAGAGCAGCTGTTTGGGTGCGTTTTAAGAAACTCCATCTTGAGTATTGGGAGGAAGAAATACTCTTTAGGATTGCTCGAGGGCTTGGCAAGCCTGTTGCAGTGAATCCGAGAACCCTAAAACATGAGTATGGTTATTTTGCAGCGGTTCTTATTGATATTGATTTTTCGAAGCCTCTTAATAACATTGTTATTGATGATGAAGATCACCCTGAAGGTTTTTATCTTGATTATGAAATTTTGAACATGCCGGACTTTTGTGATTATTGTAAATCAGTTGGCCATGTTGAGGATAATTGTATAACTAAAAAATACAATGACCTTAAGAAGAAGCAAGATGTTGAGGAAGACGAGGAAAAGTGGGCGGCCCTTCAAGCTGCGATGGATGAACTAAAATATTGGAATTATAGGAAATATGATAAGAAAAATCCACCTGGCAAAGGAGATGATGCGAATAATCCGAATGGCAAAGGGATGATGCGAATAAGCCGAATGGCAAAGGTGATGGTGAAGGCGATGACAATTCTAACGCTTCGCCAGACAAGGGTGATGGCAAAGGAGATGGGAAAGGAGCTGATGATGCTTCAACGGAGAAGCCTGAAGATTTATCGATTGGTGGCATTAAATTTGTTGGCGTTCACACAATTATTCCAAGCCCGGCAACTAGTGTGGGGATGATAATACAGTTCGTAATGACGAGGTTGTGCAACCTGGTAACTTAGAAGCGCAATCTATTCATGATCCGAATAATACTTTGGCAGCTGAGTCTTCGCAGAATGGCACTTCTGCTTCAGATGCATTGACCTGGACAAGGAAGAACAAGAGTTTTATGCTCATTATGATAAGCAAAAAAAAAAAAGCTAAGGATATGGCTAAGGCTGCGGATTTAGCTAAGCATGAGCAGGATGTGGCATTGGCCAAGTTACAAAATATGAGAAGATTAATTATGGAACGGAAAAATCAAGCTGAGGCTGAGATGCAGCAAACTGAGAAACAACAAGCCAAGATGCAACATGCCGAGATGCAACATTCCGAGGAACAAGTGAAAGATGCTGGAGTCCTTCTGGAGGCATTGGTCGTATTGAAGCTATTGCAATGGGTGATCCACCTGCAAACTATGTTATGGAGCCAGTTGGTGAAGATGGTTTTAGTTTCCCTACTAGAACAGCTAGAAGAAATACCCAGGCCAGCATGACGGAGCCTCTTGAGACTTCAAATATGTTTGAGACTGGAACTGATGAGACTGAGGAAGACGTTTTTATTGATTCTCAATCTGATCTTTTGGCAACAACAATATCTATTGGAATGGTGGAGATTGAGGCTGAAAAATTGGATTGGGATGCTGCTAAGGATGAGGAAGACCGCTTGAAGAGGGAAAGAGCTGAAAAGAATAAGTTAGATGCTTTGACCAAGAAGGGGGATAAGGGTGTGAAAGTTGCTCCTATCCAAACGAGGAGGAAGATTACTCAAACGACATCTAAGCCAAATGAGGAGGAAGGTCCAATTGGTAGAAGAGATCGAAGTAGGTCACGCAAAGATGATGAAAAGGGTTCAGCAAGCCCTTCTAATTTATCAGTTACTTAATGTGTGTCTTCTATTGGAATGCTCAAGGCTTGGCTAAGGATGGTGCAAGGGCCAAGTTGACTGAGCTTTATAACTTGCATAACCCTGACTTAATTTGTATTGCAGAACCGCATGTTTTTTACACTCCGCGTTTTGTTAGGAAGTTAAATTTAGTGAACTTTTGGGAAGAAGTTATCACAAATGAAGCTGATGGAGAAAAGGGTAATCTTTGGGTTTTGTGGAGGAATTCCTTGACAAGGCCGGATGTTTTATCTTCTTCAAAGCAGGCAATTACTTTGAATGTTGAGGGAGATTTCATTACGGTAATGCACGCTTGTTTTGATCCGGTTGCAAGAAGAAGACTTTGGCGTCAGTTGGGTTTAGGTTTTATATCTATTCCATGGTTGGTGTTGGGGGATTTTAATTGCATATTACGTTTAGATGAGAAGAAGGGTGGTAGGCCAATAAAGGAAATTTATGTGAATGAGTTTAGAAGTTGGACAGACAATGGGCTGGTTGAGGATGATGCTATTGGGAAAAAATATACTTGGACTAATAGTCGAAGTGGTAATGATAGAATTGTTTCGAAGCATGATAGAACGGTTGTGAATGATGATTGGCTCTACAAATATGAAAACTGGAGGTGTAAGGCTCTGCCTAGAATTTGCTCAGATCATTCTGCCCTTTTTGGGTTTGCTTTTGAAAATCCTAGGCCGGCTAGAGCGCCTTTTAGAATTCAGAAGATGTGGTTGTCTCATCCAAGTTTCATGAAGCTGGTTGAGGATAGTTGGAATATACAACTTAATGGTGCGCCTCCTTTTGTGTTCACGGCTAAATTAAAAAGGTTGAAAGAGGTGTTGAAGATTTGGAATAGAATTGTTTTCGGTGAAATTCAATTTCGTTTAAAGCAAGCTGAGCTAAAACTTGAAACTGAGAATGATCTCTTGGACTTTGATCATGGTAGTGAATTGCAATTTGTGAAGGTGGCGGATGCTAAGAAATATGTTGAAGATGTGAGAACGGAGTTGGCAGTTATGCTTAAGATGAAGTCGCGTGTAACTTGGTTGGAGAATGGCGATCAAAATACCCGATTTTTTCATAATAGCATCTGTATGAGGAGGAGTCAAAATACGATTTCAGAACTTAAAACTTTGACTAACACTACTTTGTTTTTGCAGGATGAGATAAAGGACTACATTGTAAATCATTATCAAGCAAAATTCAATGGTGGTGATGTAAATATTGACCCAAGGCTGTTTGATATTGAACATGAGAGCATAAGTGCCGCTGAATGTGCTTTCATGGATGCTATTACATCCTTGGAGGAAGTTAAAGAGGCTGTTTTTGATTTGGGAGCGGACTCTGCGCCTGGTCCAGATGGTTTTACAGGTTCTTTCTATCGATAATGCTGGAACATTATTTCTAAAGATCTTTTTAATGCCATTGCAAACTGTTGGGCCATGCGTAAAATTCCCAATGGTATTAATTCTAGTTTTATAGTTCTCATTCCAAAAAATAACAAATCTGATGCTATCAAGGATTATCGGCCAATTGGTTTGAGTAATTTTTTCTTCAAAATCATCACAAAGATTTTGGCTACCAGGCTTGGTACGGTGCTTAATAAGTTGATTTCTGAAGAACAAGTAGCTTTTATGAAAGGAAGAAATATTCACGAAAATATAGCTTTGGCGTCTGAGTTGATCAATGAGATTAACATAGAAAGGAAACATGGAAATGTTGGCCTCAAACTGGATATTGCACAAGCTTTTGATACGGTGAGTTGGGAGTTTATCACTTTGAAGTTTTTAGGCAATATGGATTTTCCGAAAAGTGGTGTTCTTGGATCCTTAGTATTCTGAATTCGGCTCGGATTTCTGTAATGATAAATGGCAGCCCTGAAGGTTTCTTTAGCATCTCTAGAGGTTTGCGCCAAGGTGATCCTCTTTCAACTTTGATTTTTGTTCTTATTGAAGATGTGTTAAGTCGCAATCTCTCAAAATTGTTTGCAAGGCGAAGTATGCATTCTATGGTTAGCAAGAGGTGTGGCCCTTACGCATCTACTATTTGCAGATGATATTCTTATTTTCTGCAGAGGTAATCTTCATAGTTTACAAAATTTGAAGAATATGCTGGGAATGTATCAACGTGCTTCTGGCCAATATGTTAGTTATGCCAAAAGTAAGTTTTACTATGGAGGTGGCACTGGCTCACGTGCTATTGCTATAGCAAACTATTTGGGAATGGAAAGAGCCTTTTTTTCCGGACAAATACTTGGGAATTCAATTGAAGCCTGGTATTGTTCGTCACATTCATGTTCGTCAAGTGGTGGAGAAAATTATGGACAAGTTGGCCAGCTGGAAGGGTAAGCTTCTATCCTTTCAGGCAAGACTTATTTTGATTAGGTCAGTGATATCTAGCTATGTGATTCATTCCATGGCTGTTTACAAATGGCCATACACGGTAATTAAGCAAGTCGAGAGGGCCATTAGAAATTTTCTATGGTCGGGTGATGCTGAGAAACGTAAATATTTTACGGTTCTTTATGATGATTTGTGTTGCTCGAGGTGTGAAGGTGGCCTTGGCCTTAAGAAGTTGTTGGATGTTAATAGGGCTATGCTTATGAAGTTGTGGGTTTACATTCGTGATTCAGACAAGATTTGGGCCAGATTCTTGAGGGCGAAATGCTTCAAGTTAAATGGCAACTTAATTAATTATAAATTAGGTTCCTCGGTTTTCCCAGGGATCAGAATGGTTTACAACTTTGTGAAATCGCACACTCGGTCAATTATAGGTAATGGTGCTAATACTTCCCTATTTTTTGATAATTGGTGTGGGGATTTTTCTATTGCGAAGCGGCTTGGAATTTTTTCCAAAGGGCCAAAAGATTTCACGGCAAAGGTGAGTGATTATTTGTTGATGGTGCTTGGGCCATACCTCCTTGATTGAGGGAATTGATGATTCGCTGTAATGTTGACCTTCAGAATCTGCCGCTTATTTCTGGTGGAGATGATTACAAAATTTGGGATCTTGATAGTAAGGGCGTTTTTTCAGTCAAGTCTGCAAAGGCTGCTATTAAGGCGCCAGCTGAAGTGTTGCCTATTGCGACTTTGTTCACTAGGCAGGTTGTACATCATACTTTGAGTCTACAATATTGGAAGATTTGGAACAAGCAATGTTGTGCAAGTGAAGATAATATTATTAGGAAAACGGGTAGGAGTATTCCTACAATGTGTCGCCTGTGTAGGAAGAATAGCGAAACTATTAGCCATATCACTTGGCATTGCAGAATTGCTAAGCGAATTTGGGCTTGGGCGGCCAACATTTTTAAGCTGCAACCCAATGAAGATCCGTGGCCTCTTACAAGGTTGCCAAAGGTCGTAGTAGGATGATAAAGGATCTGTGGCTAGTTGCTAATCTTGCAATTGTCACAGAACTTTGGAAGATGCGCAACAAGGTGTTTTTTGAGGATTTTAAGATGCATTGGCTTGGTTTTAAAGGAAGAGTTTATCAAGTTATTCGTGATAACTCGATTAGAATGAAGGGCCATATGTATAATACGCAAGAAGATTTTCGCATCTTGAATTATTTCAGGGTACAACATAGATCGAGCAAGTTTTATACTCCAAAAGAGGTTAGTTGGTCCCCTCCTAATCCTGATGAAATAATGATTTGCTGTGATGGTGCCTCTCGCGGTAATCCGGGCCAAGTTGGTGCTGGTGTCACTTTTAGAGATGCTAATGCAGCTGTTCTTGGAGTTCTTTCAGTTGGCCTTGGGTGCCAAACTAATTATTATGCTGAAGTTTGTGTTGTTATTTATGGTGCGATGCTAGCAAAGAGGTGGAATGTTAAAAACATTTGCATTCGTTCAGATTCGATGAGTTGCATTCAAGCTTTTCAGAAGGGTGAGTTGCCGTGGCAACTAGTTCAGAAGTGGAAGATTGCGAAGACTTTTTATAATAATATTCGCTATGTTCATAACTATAGGGAAGTTAATTTTCGGCTGATGCTTTAGCCAAACAAGCATGTTTGTTGGCTGAAGATATCTTTGAATTTATGAGGGTAGGCAAGGTTTTCTTCTCTCTGTAGGGTGGCCTGGAGAGGTATACTTTCGTTTCAAATAGGTTGGACTAGTGGTGGCCTCACGGCTAGCGCTAGTTTGATCTAGTCCCTGTACAGTTTTCGGTTATTTTTAATTTTATTGACCGAGAAAAAAAAAAAGGTGTTGGGCAGGGTGGGTTCCTCGCTCCTTTTTTACCAGGAGGATGCTTTAGTTATTGTTTAGTTAATTGTTGTTCTGTTGTTATTTTGTCATAATACACTAGATGACTGTTCGAATAAATCGACTTCGATCCGTTTGAATTTCAGCTAAACTCGTTTTATTTTGTAGTATTTTGTCATATAAAATATTTATTTTGTAGTATTTTGTAGTTTTATTACTACTAAGTAGAGATATCTCTTCCCTAAATTTCAAAGTGGATCACATCTGATCCCTCTTGTAGGGAAGGGTTTCCGTGTAAAATCTTGTTTTACGGATACTCAGTTTACGTTTTTAGTTGAAACATATACTCCCTCAGTCCCACTATTAAGTGACCTAGTTCAAGTTTGCACACAATTTTAAGGCAAGCAAGGAAAAGAGTATATTTAAGTTTTTTTTTACAATTATACCCTTATGGATAATAACTAGTGAAATTTTGAAATGATTTATCTCTCAAACTACACCACGGATGTTCGCAAACTTCATACCGCTGAAAAGCATTTTAAAACACCTACGTAACGAATATAAACATGCCTATCAAATTATGCATATTTCTTATATTTCTTATAATCAATTAAAAGGATAATTTTAGAAATATCTCCTTGTTTAGTGATATAGGGCACTTAATGGTGGGACAAAATCTTAAAGTAAATAGGTCACTTAATAGTGGGACGGAGGGAGTATTTATGATCCGTGACTTTTTACACGGAAACTAAGTATTTGTTTCTGGTATTTTTAAGTTTTACGCTAAAACTTTCCTTTTCACTCTTTTTTTTTACTCTGAAATATCTTTTTTTCACCTATACAAATATATTACTAACGAAAACAAAATTGGAGAAAAAAAACGGATACTCACTTTCCGTTTAACATTATCAGTTTCCGTGCATTGTAGAGAAGGGATAAAAACATACAATAGTGAGGTTGCCTTGTAACCCATATATCCCTTCCCTATATTTAGGGGATAGGGAAGGGATATCCCCAACCATAATGCTTGGCCTTATCATTCAGAAAATATTGTAAGCATTCCCAAATATTTTGTTATATATACAAACGGTTTTATGTTTTGTTTTACGCCATGGTATTTAATTTTGTTTTTAGCTTGAAGCAACTAAAGACGAAATTGATCTGTGTAGATCGGAGTCGAAGATTAACTATAAATGGGGATTGTGGATCTTTGATTAATTAATCAATTTTGAAAAAAAAAACGTTCAAATTCGATTCAGTTTGATCGGAATTGAAAAAGACTGAAAAAACAGTGGCCAAAAAGTGTGAAGGACAAAGTGCATTTTTCTCAATCACATAGAAGATCTATCTCCCTTCGCTCGACCAATAAGTGTAGAAACCCTACCTATAAAATAAATATCGAGATACACGATTAGTTCCAAATACTATTGAATTCTGGCCTCCGTTACTAAACTCTGCCGTGCGGCAATGTCGGAAGTCCAAGATATGGGATGACACAACATGGTTGTATTTTTATGTCCGCGCATTATAGATTCAGTGCCATTTACCCACTGATGAACAAAAAGATAGTGCGAAAGTCAGTTAACTTTGTTCATATGTTGGTCTAGTTACGACACTTTAAAAAAAAATCGAGAAATTCAAATGTCGTTCGAATACAGATTTCATACCCATCATTTCTCGGACCAAATTTATTTAAGAAAAAGCAAAATTTATTTAGATTTATTCTCCAACCGGCGTATCGTCCCATAGAGCTAGCTAGCAAATGACAAGAACATGAAAGCAAAAAAAGAAGAAGAAAAAAAGAAAAAGGAAAGCAGCCAAAGTGGACACATAAAAAAAAGATGATCGGAAGAAAAGTTAAAGTCCCCTAATTAGTTTAGTTAATACTTTTAACATATTGGAGAAGATCTTGATCCTCTTCAAATATGGCCATGTCATCCTCCTCTAAGCTCACCCATGCTTCTATCCCTGTACCACATTTCGTATCCATCAGAAAGAGAGAGTTCTTGTATTCGGCATTTGTATTTAGGGCTACCCATGATGGCTTTCCCCACCCAAAATCAGCTTCGTAGAATGGAAATCTACATAAACTGCTTATCCAACATATCTGAACCCTCTCACCGTTTGAATCATGAGAAGCTTCGTCAAGTGATTTTAAGAACGCGAGATCACCTTCTTGTAATTTCCTTATGTAATCACCATTGATCCTACTTACCCCTAATCTCAGCTGGCCTATCAACCCAGCTAACGTATCCGCAAACTCGTGACTATTATCATCATCAATTGTCGTAGTCGACTCTGCTGTTGCATCCATGAGAATATTGCCGAATGATATTTGAGGCAACGGTGGATTTAATCTCGTACGCAAATTCACAGCATAATTGGCAATAGATTTGATGACGGGTTTCGTTGATGCTGGTGAGAGGGCATACTTGCGGGCTGCTTTTACTCTACTAGTCTTTATGAACGACTTCCATACCAAAGCCGATAGTGCTTCTGTACGAGTCGGGTATTTAGACAAGCCATTACTGCTACTTCTTACCTCAGCGATCCTTGCACGAAGGGCAGCGATCTTAGGAGCAGTAAATGCAAACATTTTCGTGACGACGTTCTCTCCTTGGACAGAGTCATCGGACTCGAGTGAGGATACTTGAACTCCTGGTGGTAGGGCCGGGAAGATTGCAGCTGAGTCAAAAGTTGGACACACAATTTCTTGTTTGGGTGCTGCACGAGCGGTGGCTGCCCAGCCATTGATGAATGTTATAGCCGTACATGCATCAACTATCTTATGCGACATACTTATACTAATCGCGATTCCACCACAATCAAACAAATTCACTTGAACTGCCAACTGCGCTTCTTTAGCTACATCGTCTAACATAATATGTGAAGGATGAAGCTGATGAACTACATCGACACTCATAAAATCAGACATTATACCGTTAACTTTTGCTTCGATATAATCCACACCTTCATTGTTACAATCAATTAAGATGTTATCTTTTATTCTACCAGCAATCGGGTAGAATCGTGTCAGGGTTTCCGATAACGATTTTTTGAGCACCTCAGATTTACTACTTTGATCATGAATATTATTATTGGTTTCATAATCATCACCAGCCGGGTAGAATATAACTATGGGAACGTAAAATGGAGGAAGAAGTTGATCAAGAAGTGAAAGCTTGAAATTTCTTAGGCGAGGAGGAGTTGGTGATGAGGGTTTAATGATCTCTTTTGATATAACTTGGACCTTCATTTTTATAATTTAATGAATTTCTGCAGGACGAATAAGTTTGAACGTACAGAACGAATGTGTACAAGGTGATATATAAATTAGAACTGGTAATGGTTCTGATCTTATATAGAGTAATCCTTGCGCATTTGGAGTTTTTTATACCACGTTAGCAGGCACCCACTAGTTTTTAACTTATTTAATACTAATAAATTAGAGTGCACGTACGTAGTATTAATATGAGAAAATGGGTCATTTGTCCAAAAAAATTTAAAACACGGTTCAAATGGACAAGTAAAAAAAAATACGGGTAAAATAGCCAAAAAAAATAGCAAGGATGAAACTGGATTCATCCTGGTTTATACTTAAAAAATAGCAAGGATGAAACTGGATGCATCCTGTGTAAAATAAAAATAAGAAAAAATATTTGAAAATGGACGAGGATTAAACCTGGTTACATCCCGCCTATTTTTAAATTTTTGTCCATTTTAAACAAGATCTTTTTAATTTTTGGCTATTTAAACAGTATCAAAACCTAAGTGTCTTTTTCACCCAGGAATTGTTGATTTTGGTCTTTTTGACCAATTTTGTGTATTAATATTAGGCGTTCGAGAGGGGGCAGATTTAATGAAATCCTAGGTTAGATTTTATTTTAAGCAGAAAATAATAATAATTGAGCGGTTGTTGGACACATTTCTAAATGTGTCCAAAGGAAATAGCAATATCAAAATCAATTTTTTAAGTCACATCAGTAATTGTGGGCCGCGAGTTATAACCCTAAAGGTGTCACTATCCATGCACAAAAACTCCAACAAAACAAATTGTTCACAAAAACCTCGTTTAACATAAACTGTCTATATTACCCTTTTAATTTAAATCACCCCAACAAAAACAAAAATCTACTCCATTTTTAAATTTTAGATCATTATTATTACATGAAACTAGTTGGAAGCCTAACAAGCTAAGCTCCAACGACATACTACTACATTAATTGAACATGTTGATGTGCTAGTCTACCAGCGGGCCTCATGGGAAACCTTGCCAAGGGGAGCCGAAACGGCGGGAGGGGGGGCGAGATTGTGTCACAAGGGGGGCAAATTAACACTATCTTCCATGTTAATTCCTGCAATATTACGCCATTGGGGACTCGAACCTGGGACCTCCTGGAGCGCATTAAACTTTGGGGAACGGGGATGACCAGCTGAACAAACCACCACCAACAACTAGCAACACCACCGCCGCCGTTGCCGCCACCACCAGTGCCGCCGCCCACCACCGCCGTCGCCGCCCACCACCACCACTGCCACCAACCACCACCGCGCCACCGCCGCCGAGCAACACCACCATTATCGCCGGCCACCACCACCACCAACCCGCCCCCACCGCCACAAAAATTAAGTTTCATTGATCAATATTCAACAAAATGAGAAAAAAATGATGAAACCAAACTGAGAAAATGATGAAACCAAAATTGGTTTCACCAAAATTAAAGAAAGGAGAAAGAAGAAAAAATGAAACACAATAAGATGAAACCTACCACCACCGTCAACTGCACCGCTCCCATCGCCGCCACAACCACCACTACCATTACCTTCTCAACTAAAACTAGTTTCAACAAAAAACAATCCACATGTGTCTCACCATAAAAAATTGGTTTCATAGAGATCAATATTCAAAAAAATAAAAAAATATACGATGAAACCTAATTAGGTTTCATCATTTTTCCACATATTGTCATTTCACCAACATAACTTCAATGATGAAACCAAACACGACGACCATGCCGAATAAACTATGGCAAAAATCAGGTGAAACCAAAATTTGGTTTCATCATAAACTTAATTTCATCATTGAAATCTTTGGTTTCATGATAGAAAATAGGCAAGTTTATGATGAAACCAAATTTGGTTTCATCATTAGTTTACTGTTTTCACCAACCAAAACTGTCAGAATTTGATGAAACCAATTTTGGTTTCATCATAAATCGGTCATTTCCCCAATACAATATTGATTTCGACATTGAAGATGTATCATCATTTGCTGGTGATGAAACATTAGAAGGTGGTGGTGGTGATTGTAGAGGATTGAATGAGGAGGCAGAGGTGTTGCTGGTGATGATGGTGGTGGAGAGAAGGAGGCAGAAGAAAAAGAAAAAAGAAATGAGAGAAGAAGAAGAAGTAGAAATCAAGATAAAAAGGGTATGTTTGGCTTTTTTTTAGTAATAAAAACTAAATTTTCTTATTTTTATTTGACCTGGGGTTTTTGTGTCATTTTTTAATGAAACGGTTTTTATTTATTGAAAATAATATGGTCGGATTTTTTGTATCAGGAGTTTGTTCACCTTGGGTTTTTGTCACTAGTTCTGTTTTTGGAACAGTAAGTTATTAAAATGAGTTAATTAACATAAGTCGGTACTACAAACTTACTAGCATATGCGAATATTCATCTATTTTTATCCAGAATAGTTTAATACCTGTACGTTTTACTTAGGCTAACCCCTATGGTCTTCTAATCTACCAGCTAGATTGGCCATCCACGTCAGCTAGGGGAACCTCCTAGGTCTTACAGGGGGTTAGTCAAATGAGATTTCAAATGACTTTCAGAGAGTTCTCAAATCCACTGTTAGTCCATTGAGACTTTTGGTGAGTCTCTTAATGTCTGTTGTTATTGGTTAGAGACTTTTTTTTAAGTCTTTTAAATTCTCTGAAACTCCATGTTATTGGATTAGGATTTCATAAGAGTCACTACAACATCCCTGTTATTCGAATGAGAATTGAAAGTCATTGATTTATTGTTTTCAAAGATTTAGAGAGACTTTTTTAGGAAAATAGGCATGATAGAAATCTCTCCTCAAGAGGTGATATTTCTGGAGACTTGGAAACTTGGGGAATATCTGTTTTTGAGAGTAGGACCAATTATTTATTTTTATTTTTTTGTTTGAGCTGATGACCAAGTAACGGGCCATTTGCGGAGTAAACCAACGACGAGATTGCATAGAAAATAAAATGAATGTGGGATGAGTTAAATAAAAAAAAAATGAGAATATAGACATAAGGCAACAATGAGATTTATTTTCACAATGAACACGTATCTTACAAGGTATTCATGGTACTTTTATTTAGATTATAATGTGCATAATAAAGTAACTGGTAGATGTTTTGAATTTTTGATTAGATATTGTACATTTTTTTGTCTCTACAAATCACAGAGACTCTTTAAGAATATCAATTTTTTGTCTCTAGAAGTCCCAAAGACTCTCTAATATACTCTCAAAAAATCACTAGAAATCTCTATATTTGTAGAGAATCTCTGGGAGTCACTCAAATAAAAATTCTATGAAAGTCTATAGAAATCTCAATTGACTACCTCCCTGTTATGGTATTTCTAATCTAGCAACGTGGCTTATTTGAATAGAAACAAATAACGCTGAACCAAACAGCGTCACATGATTTTATTTTCCAAACAACTAATCATTACCATTTCTCTCTCCCTCTTTTTCCTCTCTCTCTCCATCTTTTTCTCTCTCTCCCACTTTTTCCTCTCTCTCCATCACGTTCTCTAAAAATTTAGTAAAAAGTATAGAGCGCTGAATGGTTCAGCGTTAAAGTTACTTTTTGAGCGCAAAACAGTTCAGCGTTTCAATCTTGCTGCTAGTTGAACTGCGAGCAAATGCTAGGAGAGAGAAGTAGTGTTAACTTTTTTCCCACACTTTTTTCTTAAGTTGCAACACTTTTTGGCCAATCTAGCAGCTCAATCTAGGCCATAGGGGTTAGCCTTAGGCCTATCATCACTAAAATACGAAAGTGGTCATTAGGGCAATTCCTATGATATGGAGTTATCATAGGTAAAATCATACATAACTTTTTTTTTCTTTTTCGAAGCATGAGTTAAGGAGTATTCAGTACAACATGGGACTCACAGCAAAAAATGGAGCCAAAGCCAATTATGGATGGGAAAAAATATATCCATCCGGTCATAGAGTGGCCTGTTTTCAAAAAATTGAAATGAGCAACGCTTATAATCGTTTCTAAGTGGAATAAATCGTTACTGTCAGTTTTGGATGAAAGAACAATCCGTTATTAGGTTTTGCAACTTTTACATCTATCCCTGATGTTTATGGGTGAAAACTATTCCTGCCGGATTTGGTAATTTGGGGTGTGTGGATGAGGAATGAATCCAAACCCTAAACAAATGCACTGCGCGGTGAGTGCTTGTGATTCGAGAAATCAATTTGTACAACTCTGGCCTAAACCAAGAAATGGTCGTTCCAGGACTTGCTTCGGTCACAAAGTGAAGGAGATGGGGTTGATCTTAGGGAGGGAAGCGAAGAAGGTGTTGAGATTGTGAAGGTGTAGGCTTGTTTATGACTTGTAACAGAAAGGTGAGAAGGCTTACGATTGATGCAATCAGGCTTTGAGTGTTTGAATACGTTTTGTATTAACACTTGGTTTCTGTCTTGTCTTGACTTGTTCTGTTGTGTTTTTGAAAAATAGGGAGGAGAACCTATTTATACAAGTCATTTGAGCCTTATTCACGTCTCTCGTGGGAAGTGGAGGAAATGGAGTGATGGAGTAGTGGAGTTGTGTGTTGGTGTTACACGACCAGTCTTGCCCACTTCTCATGTATCTCTAACAGTCCATGACTTCCCCGACACGTTCTTGTGATGGCGCGTTGCACGCCGCACGCCGTAAACCGTCAGACCAATACCCCGTATGTATCCCCTAGTTTGTGACATGATTGATGTCTCGAGTGTGTGGATCGTGGGACCCTGGAAAGTAGCATGTAATGCTAGACTAAATAACTAAATTATTTAGGAAGTCGATACTTGTGAAGTATCGTGTGTATTCTACGCAAGTAATGCATCGAGTATATTCAACATGTATGAAGCATTGCTGTTTTTAAGGCTTACCGGAGTAAGTCACGAATTTAAGTGTCTTAAAATAGCATCATGTCCAGCCATCTTCGAGTGATCGTTTGGAGGCTATGCTGGTAAGCTCCCGACTTGACCGATCACTCCATGTAGAAGAGTGGTGTACGGTGATTATGGTGACGCCTCATTGATAGCCTAACTCATGTCTTAGGATGTCCGCCCAAGCTGGTAAAGTTGGACGGACGAGATGACTTGCAACCCTCATCTGTGACCGTCGGATTGGGGTTTAAGAGGTACGCAAGTTCCTTCTTTCAGCTTGGTCGAATCCAAGCATGGGAAGTGTTTTATAGATGACCGATCATGCCTATGTGTAGACGACATGCTGGTGTCCATGTTTATACTTCACTATCCCACGAAGGTGCGATCTAGGCCACTCAAGTTTACCGGTAAAGAAGAGTGGCTGAAATTGATTTGCGACAGGAATCCTGTGCCGCAAAGGCCGCGCATCATGCCCACTTTGGGCGCGCGTTTCAAGACGACCAAGCCTGGTCGGTCCCGGCCGATTGATTCGGCGTGTGGGTGGTAGGCTGGCGTTCACGCCTGTACTTCATTGCCTCATAGAAACGTGATCTAAGCCACTCAATTTTTCCGGAGAAGTTGAGTGGTCGAGATCATTTTACAATTAGGGGGTGCGACCACGCCTGGTTTGGGCGTGCGAATCGAGGTGTGCAGCCAAGTTTGGCCTTGGCCGATCGGGTGTGGAGATAGGTGGGCCCGCAGTGATCATGTTGATACTTTACCGGACCCGCTTAGTCTATTCCGGACCCTTCATCCGAGCAGAGAAAAGGGACGTTCGTGATCGCGACACAAACCCTAATCAGTTTTCTTGGCCGTGTGTCATACCCGGTTTGGGACGCACGAATCAAGACGACCAACCATAGTTGGTCCCGACCGATCATCGGGTATGTAGGCGGGCCCACGGTGTTTGTGTTGACATGCTCCGGGGCCCTTTGAATCTACATCTACACCCTCCATCTATGCCTGCGAAGATGGATGGTTGATACTGATTTGCGACGCATGTAATGTGCCGTAACCCTAGTTTAGGGTTTCACGTCCATGTTGTTTTGGCTGGACAAACTGGTAAGCGTTGCTTCCCTCTTAGGGAGGCCGACCATGCGGGGCCCGCATTTGGTCGGTGGTGAATACTCCAATACCTGCTTGAGGGTTATGGATTCGATCTGAGCCATCCAATCATGCTGGTGAAGTTGGATGGTCATGATTATTTCGAGACCGATATGGACAGTCGATTCAAAATATGCTCAATCGGGCTAGTATAACACACCGAGAGTTGTAGCACTCGTATGGGTATTTCGTACATGCTTTATTATTAATGCTTGGAGATTCGTGTTGTTCTCAGCAGAACAACACGAGTCGTTATGCCGCACCGGCAATGAGTACAAGAAATACAAGGCTGGTTATGCATTAATTAATAATGCTATAAATTCACAGGGTATATCGGATCGTTGCTACATGCTCCAACCTGGATGAATTTCGTGTATTTAATTCATGAATCGTCGGGATTGTTGTCACATGTTCCATTCTAGGTGAATTAGTAAAGTGAAGAAGTATTCATCACTTATTAATGGCTTTATCTTTTGCAAGATGTTACCGCATAATTTTCTGGCTTTTACAATTTTAACCTTAAATGAAAATCCGCCATCAACATTAAGTCCCCTGCCTAGCACATAATGGTTACACTATTGTGGGGTAGGCATGAGATGGTGACAAATTTGTACACTGAAATGACCAAGCTAAAGTGAATACATATTTACCGGATAGGTCGACATCGTCAGGCGTTGCCCTGGAACTGGTTAGTCCTGATTAAGGTTTTGAAGGAAGCAGGACTTGATCTGGTAAGTCGATTTGGTTCCCTTTGTACATATCTGGACAGAGCTTGGCCCCTTCCTTGGGTCAGGTGTACTCCCTTTCGTCACACAGCAGCTTTCCTCATATATAACTGATAAGCATCGTTGATTGCTATCCCGAATTAGTAGCCTTTATAGGTGGCAAGTAAAGAATTCTTTTCTCCTGGGATTCTGTCGACTTGCGAGATTATAAATAATCATCTCACGTAGTCGTTTATTCTATATCTCAGGTACTGCTCCACACTTATCTGATCTTCTGATTGACTGATCGATTGATTGATTTTTTTTTTTTTGTGTTCATAACTTCTTCTCCTTTGCAGTTTATCATGGAAGCGGCGGACGATCATTCTGTCACTTCTCCAGAAAGAAGCTTCGAAGTTGACAAACCCGAAACCCATGCGCACGAAGAAGTAATGGCTAAGATCGATCTTCCACTTCGCGAAGTCGGCCGTGATATACATGGGATGTCCATTCTGCACCTGCGTATTGCCAGGGGACGCATATGTGCCCTTTCAGCTGCGATCGACATGGAAGAACGGTGGAGGCATGAGGAAGCGTTGCGAGCACCAGTAAGCGCAAGGGCAGAAAGATTTGCAGCGCGGTTAAAGATGCGGATAGTGGAGCATAAACGGCCTCCGGATGAAGATAGGCGTGATTATCCAATCCGGGACGGTGTGATAATCCTTGATTATGACACGGACGGACCTGAGTGTTCGAAAGCAATCAGCGCAAACCCTAATGTTGCTGTGGGCTTTGAGGAAGACTTAGAAGTTGTTCCTTCCAATGATGTTAGGACGGAGAACGTTCTTTGCGGAAACATCCGAAGCGGAAAGCCGAGGCTCGAAGGGAGAAGCGGTAGCGGTGATGGCGTTGAAGCGGGACCCAAAGCCGGTGGTGCGGCGCGGTTATTATTCTTGACGGCTAAACCTCTTTGCTTATTTTTCTCTTTTCAAGCCTATTCCCGTAATTTTTTGAACCTCTTTCTTGTACTCAGTGGCGGCTGATTTCAAGATCTTTTCTTCTGTTTGCTTACCATTGAATAAAGGTTTATTTCATAACCCCTCGTTAAGATTGCATCTGTATGTGCTCCTGACGTGAGATCTCCTTGGTCTTGCTGGGGCAGATGGATCAAATCATTTTCCTTTTGTGCACACATTCTATTTCCTTCTTCCCATGAGATGTTTGCTTAGGGTTTCCTTCCTTGCTCTAGTGGGTTTATTTAGGTTGACTCGGGACTTTGTGTTTTTAGGGGTAGAGAGGTTCTCAGATGGAAATAACATTTCAATTAAATTGAAAATTGAAAATTGAAACTCTAACTATGAATGCAAGTATTGCAATCATTTTCTCGGAGGAATTACAAATATGACATGAAATTGTAAAAAGAAACACGCTGGAGGAAATAGCACGGCGTTTTAAAGTGTGGAGGACCACTGGAAAGTGGTAGCACAACGTCTTAAGTTCGGCAGGTTTGAGCCATTGTGAGTGAATTGTTATGCCTTCTAGTTTATCGGCGTTGATGAGCTTGCGAGCCGCCCAGGATAACATCCGCTACAGTGTACGGTTCATCTTCTATTTCGGTGGTTGAGTCGGGTGGAGTGGTCATTTTCACCAGAGCATGCTCCCAACCTTGAGTGCGGTCGTCTTCGTTACAGATCTCCAATTCCAAATGGGTTTGGGCGTGCAGACACCGGGACCTTGGCCTTATCGTCTTTGACTAAGACAGACCTCTAAGCTCTTGATAAAAAGTTTGAAGGGGCCGGCTTCCCATTCACATATCTTAGCTTGGGGTTGGTTTGTTGGTTGGAGCGGTCCCATGACTTATCGAGTGAGGAGTGATTGGTTGCAAGAAGGGTTGCGTGATGAGACTTACTTGAGCTTGGAAACTCTTAATGTATGCTGATGGGATCTCTCCAGGAAGTTGTGTCACATTGGCAAGCTGCAATTGCGGCAACGGACAGCCTTCAGGTCCAGACGGCTTGTTAGAGATCCTTTCAGGTGTCGTAACCGGTAGAGGGCAAACCCCGTATTGTCTTGTTGTCGTGTACCCAAGAGCATCCTAGGATCATGTCGTAATTCAAATGCTCTCTGACTATGTAGAACTTTGCTTGTGTCGAGGCATCGCCCAATTTTACTTCAAGATCGATGTATCCATATGCATCTCTGAGTTCCCCTTATGGAGTCTTAATCACAATTGGGTTGCGAGTAGCCTCATGTTTTGAAATTTTTGCTGCTTTTAAGGTCTGGAGAGTGATGATGTTGAATTCAGAGGTCGTATCGATCAATGTGTTATCGAACTCGATATCCTTCAAACGGAAACGGTTAAGAGTCCCCAATTTCCCTTGCTTGCATCTTCCAAAGAAGGGACCGAGGTTTCGAGACCGATTCCTCTTCCGTATACAAGCGTTTGCATTCGAGACAATACGGTTGAGGGATGCAAATATGTCCCGACGCCGTGCTTTGGAGAAGTACAAGATCTCGCATAAATGTTCCATCATAGATTGTACTGGAGTCTTGCGAACGGAATCCCTTTAAATCATGCGGTTCTGATGGAAGAGGGTCTCTACGAACACCTTCGTTTCCAAGCCGGAGTTCTCCTGTCTCTATCTTTTCTCTCAAGATTTGTTTGACTTGTTCTGATCTTTGGTTGGATGGTGAACGAACCTATGGTAGCGGCAGTATTTTAGGATCCGCCATATCTTTCTCGGTTGATGGACGTCTGATAGGAGGCAGCTTGATGGCGTCGTCTTGAATCCACGCTTCCAAGAGTTCCACTACTTCATTCATGGGGACCGGAAACCGTATCTTCGGTGTCTTGTGCAGGAGTTTTGCCCTCCTCCCTTTGAGAAGCATTCATGTGTCTTGGAGCCGCACGCTTGGGTTGTTATTC